>VDFB02306267.1:0-24009 GCA_007258455.2 Sequoia sempervirens | reverse complement strand
TAGTAACCACAAGATTGTCTGACTACATAATAAAAAGAATGAAGCCAGTTACCTATAGCATCAATAACTATTTTACCTTTAACAATAGGGAGGTACAGATTGACTTATATTATGTACAATGTTTAGCTTCCAAACATTCTATTTGTTCATTAAGTCAATAGGTTTGAAGGGGTTTGAATGTGTAGGAATTGAGAGAAGCAATCAATGATCCCTGGCTTTTTCCCATGCATAATGTTCATCCAAATCACCCTCTGTTGTTGCAAACATCCTCTATCATCTTCTAGAATATTTCTAAAGTTTGCATCTCTGATGTGTGACCACCTACCATTTGTTGAGATTGTGATGGAAAGATTAAGGGTGGTAAGTTTCCTAACAAAGCTTCCTCTACTCAAACATCACGTGAGCATACAAAATGCACAAATGATCAAGATGAGAATAATAGTACCACTGGGACCTAATACAAAAAAAGAAAGCTATGATTGAGGCCCACATGTGCCTAAGCAACAATACACTTAAACTAATTCAAAGTCTTATGAACAAAAGTGAATACAACGAGTAATAGAGTGTGGAAATCTCAATTAGATTATTAGTGTTATAAAATGAGAAAATTTAAGAAGTAGAAGAAATCATGTTAGAACTTGTAAATTGCAAGATATATTATGCACAAATTCTTTACAAAATCGGGGAGGTTAAAATGTATGCCACAAGATGTCTATCTTCAATACTAATCTTTCATACTCTTAAATTATAATTACTTACCAGTATTGGCATAGTGTGATGGTTAAGTTGTGGTGTGGTTCTTCTTGCCATCAAGGTTCAAACCCCACTAGGATGTTATTGTTGGGTGTTTATATTGGGGATGAGGTCCCTTGTTTATGACCTCACTAGTTCATAGCTCCAGGTCAAAACCGTTTAGCCCTTTAAAAAAAAAAATTAGCCATATTCCATTATTATACAAGTTTGCAATACAAGATGACACCATCACAATTACAACAAATGCAAGTACTCACCTTTCTATCATTTCAAATTGTTAGTGTTTGTAGCTTAGGGAGATATTTTTCTCCTAAGTAAAAATTAAGATAATAAATAATTATCAAGGCAGGTCGGCCTTGTTAATTAATGATGTTTTATATTTGTTATTTAAATCAAAGAGGCCGACCTAGATGAAAGGTTGCCTAGTTTGGTATATATACAAGGTGGTGTTCATTGATTCACATCATCAATTAATTCTTCAAAAAGAAGTTTGCACCTTGCAGCAGATCATAATTTTGTAGCAGCAGATCGACTTCAAGGAGATTCATATTCGGTTGTATCAAGAAGAGATTCTCATCATTTATTGTGTCAAGTTCACCCTTGAGAAGGGCCTGATTTGTAAAGCAGATTTCTGCTCTTATTTGTTCTATATATAAGAGATATATTTTGCTGGGTTTTTCTCCCTCGAGAAGGAGGGTTTTCCCAGGGTAAAAATGCTGTGTTAAATTGTTTTATGTGCTGCATTTTCTGCTTATTACATTTCTGATCCTAAAAACTAACACAAATCCTCTAATGCAGAACAAATTCGTGAGTCTTATTAGACTAACAAATTTTGCAGCCAACCCCAATTTCATTTTGACAATTTCATTTATCAATGTTCACCAATTAAATTCATGAAAACAACAGTGGCAATTTGATTACTTCCAATCAATCAAATGTTCCAAGCATTTAACTTCTACTTACAATCAAATTTAATTTCACCTTCAAATATTTTTCTACAGGCAATAAACCAAACGATTTTATAAATTATAATTTTACATCCCACTGTTCATTCTCTTATTTCAAACACTAAACAAAAAATCAGATTTCAATCTTACTTCCTCTGTTCACTCTCTCGTCATTCATTCTCTGTAATCCCTTCTCTGGCTGTGGTCTCTTCTTTTTATTCTCCTTGCATCTAACTTTAGTTTTGTCTTCCCCTCTTTTCACCAGCACAACCCTCTCTACATATGCATACATTCACATATTGCGGCCTCTACATTTCTGAATTTCTCCCTATGCAAACATCCCCCTTTTCCTCCTATAAGTGGCTAGCATTAACCACCTCAAAAAGAAATCTGCAACACACCAAAATTAACTCTCTTGTTTGGTCTGATCTCCTTCAACTTCATGCCACACCCAAATCCATTCATCTCCCCAGCAAGAAAATAATAAATTACAAGGTAAACGAGGAATAATTCAAAATGTTATTTTGAATTTATTATTCCTCTTCAATTCCAACACCAATGTGCTAGGTAAATAAAATAAAAATAAATGAATTGCAATTTAAGTAAATTCCTTCGTCCTCTGCATGGCAAGGAATTGCAATTACACCAACACCAAAAATAAAATAAATGACAAATGAAAAAAAATTTAAATTTATTTTTTTTTGGTGATGAGGATTTGCTCTACACCTGAGATGCTCCTGCATTAGACACACTGGGTAGGAAAAATTTTGTGAGCTAAGTAGTAGGACTACTCTCCCAAGTCAAGAACAACTTGTAGCACACTCTGATGCTGTGTCAGTGTCCTGCAAGAAAAAAAATTTCTCCTTTTCCAGCACTTAGCTAGAACATTTGCCATATTCTTGTGCCAACAACTATGCTCTGAACTCCTCTTTCTTAAAGTGGAATTTGCTTCACCATAATCCAACCTCCTCCACCAATTGCAACTCTCACTCTTCTCTAATCTTGTGGGATCCAACCCACCATAGACTGACCACCTCCACCAAATTTCATTCTCATCTTCCTCTATGGGAATTAACCCGCTACAATCCGTCCTTCTCCAAGAACATTCTCTCCAATGTTCATTCATCTCTAAATCTCCACACATATCAATATCAAAATTAATGGAAATTAAAGATTTCCATCAACTATTTTTCTCCACTTGCATCTTTCTCTTTAACCTCTCCTCTTGCCCTATCAACATGATGGATTTTCTCAGGCTGCACCTCAACCCACAACATTTCCATACTTTCCACTTCTTTATACTCAAATGAATACAAATTAGTATATTCTTCACAATTACAAAGACCAATGTTTACCTCTGCTGCTGCAATTTTTTCTCTTTTATGTTTAGATGCAACATTTTCACTTCCACCATTCTCACCTCCATCATCTTCATGTCCTCCAAAGGACTCACCTCTATTTCAACCTTTTTCTCTTCTTCAAGATTAATAACTTCATCTTGCTTCTCATTCACTGCTGCAACTTTTGCGTTGCTCTTTTTCTCCATGTCTCCATGCCTCCATCAAGGCGTGCTCTTTCCACTTCACTATCCTCTTCGCCATCCTTTTGCACAAGGATCTCTTCAAGTCTCACTGCTGCAACTGGTGCCATACTTTCATCTTGCACACTTATGTGGGTTGTTCCCACATGTTCACCTCTCCATGAACCCTTTGTCAAACAACTACAACGATGTCCCTTATTTTGCCCACCCTCAAGGGCATCCAATCTTACCTGGACTTTTGCTATTTCTTCATAAACAAATTGTGAAAATCTTCTTTCTCGCTGCTCTAAGTATGAAATTCTTAAGAGTCTCTTCACAAACCATCTCGTCCTCTTCCTAGAAGACATCTTCTCACTCTCAATTTGTAACTTCTGCAACTTGCACACAAACACATTAGAGCCAACACTCTCTGCAGTCATAGGTACTCCCTACAAAAAAATCACTCATCATCCTCTACCCAACAAAGACTCTGGAAGATGCTCCTCTCAAGACTTCCTCTACCCACTTTCTCTTAGTGGAGGAAGTATATGCACCTTCTACCCAACTTTATCTCTGCTAGAGGACAACCAACCACTTCACATACAACCCAACTCAATTTGCAGTTGCAAAAATCCTCAACACTTTCCTCTCAACAATTCTCCCAGTGAGCAACCAAGCTCTGATACCAATTGACACAGAACAAAATTTGTCAGTCTTATTAGATTGACAAATTTTGCAGCCAGCCCCAATTTCAATTTGACAATTTCATTTATCAATGTTCACCAATTAAATTTATGAAAACAATAGTGGCAATTTGATTACTTCCAATCAATCAAATGTTCCAAGCATTTAACTTCTACTTACAATCAAATTTTAATTTCACCTTCAAATATTTTTCTACAGGCAATAAACCAGACCATTTTATAAATTATAATTTTACATCCCACTGTTCATTCTCTTATTTCAAACACTAAACAAAAAATCATATTTTAATCTTACTTCCTCTGTTCACTCTCTTGTCATTCATTCGCTGTTATCCCTTCTCTGGCTGTGGTCTCTTCTCTTTATTCTCCTTGCATCCAACTTTAGTTTTGTCTTCCCCTCTTTTTGCCAGCACAACCCTCTCTACATATGCATACATTTACATATTGTAGCCTCTACCTTTCTGAATTTCTCCCTGTGCAAGCATCCCCCTTTTCCTCCTATAAGTGGCTAGCATTAACCACCTCAAAAAAAAATCTGCAATATACCAAAATTAACTCTCTTGTTTGGTCTGATCTCCTTCAACTTCATGCCACACCCAAATCCATTCATCTCCCTAGCAAGAAAATAATAAATTACAAGGTAAATGAGGAATAATTCAAAATGTTATTTTGATTTTATTATTCCTCTTCAATTTCAACACCAATGTGCTGGGTAAATAAAATAAAAATAAATGAATTGCAATTTAATTAAATTCCTTCTTCCTCTACCTAGCAAGGAATTGCAATTAATTTATAAATGAATAGAAGGAGAACTAAAATTCAATTTCTCCACTTTTTGCTTTTTCCTGGTTGCCTACAGATAAAATTACACCAACACCAAAAATAAAATAAATGACCAAAATGAAACAAAATTTATTTTTTTATTTTATTTTGGTGATGAGGATTGATCTACACCCGAGATTCTCCTACATCATCCTCTTTTGTTATTTTTTTAATAACATTGTTGAATACCTATTTAGAATAGGGCTGAAACTATAAAACTACATGGCATAAACTAAGAGTCGCAGCTTCATGGCATGAGCATGTGTTCTAGGTAAGGTCTTGAAGCTAGCAGTGAAGACAATGTCTAGCATGAAGTAATGCCTTTGCACTGCTTGTCAATCAAGGAGCTACGCCCTCCTATATCACTATGCTTTTTAAATAGATGTGTCTACAAAGAATGTGCTCCAAATTTTGACATCTGGCCATTGCCATTTTAATTTAAAAATTGAATAGTCCACTAAATATATTGCTTGCACATTCATATTTTAATTTAAAGCAAATTTTTCATTTATCACCTTTAAGGGATACTCTTTGAAGAAAATTACCTAAATTCATAAGCAATATCCATGTCCTTGTCCAATTTCTGTCCTTTTGCAATCTTCAATTAGATAGTATTGTTAAATTTTACATGGAAATATACATGCTAAAAACTCCACAATAAAAAGAAGGCCAACAATAAGACAATTAAAATGCATTTGGCCAATTTGATTTCAAAGAATATTCCAAAGTCATTTTTCTAAAAAAAAGAGAAAAAGTATATTACATAATGGAGGTCATCAAAATAGGCTTGGGGTTTCACTTGACACCATATCATGAGGAAAAATGAATTATTCAATACATGGCATTCACAACATAACAGTTCTACTTGAGGCATCCAACTGCAGTCAAATAGATAATATGCCCCAAAATAAACATACAACAAAAACATTGACACAAAGACATAGCACAAAATGAAAGTAAGGATCTTGCCTACAAAATTGATTGTGTACATTATTCATCAGAATGGGTCAATATATAGGCTTTAGCTTCACCAATATTTGAAACTTTATTATGGATTTCTCTTTGGAATTTTTGAATACCAAATCATTCTCCCTACAAACAAACCTCTGATAATAAAAAAGAAATGAAAATAATATTTTCCCGATTGAGATTTTAAATTACAAAGGCAACTTGAGCTTCCTCATGACTCACGGTTTATTCAAGCTCATATCTAAGTCTCCTTTGCCTAATAGCAATCAAACAACTTTCTTTGAGAAGTAGATTAAGAGCTAATTAATACATCATGGGATCAAAACATCTTTACTAAAAGTGAAAAGAAAGCACCATTAAAGTGGCCATGCCATGAGCCTAAGGCCATGCCGCTGCTAGAAGGGACATAGAAATATTGCTCCTATTTTCAAAAATCAATAATCCATTTAAGATTCCCATCATTTACAAATATGAATAGGTTATAAACACGAAATCTTCCATACAATGTGTAGACAACTAAAAAATACACATTATTCTAACATCGTCTATCACATACCCATTTTTCACTAATGAAATAAATTACATTAATTTATTTTATTATTTGCCCATATTTATTAGTTATATAAATTATGAAAAATTATTAAATTATTTGCACATTTACCTAATGTTTAACCCATTTTTCTTAAGTAATTTATTTAATTATTTGCCCATTTACCTAATGTTTAACATGTTTTTCCTAAGTAATTTATTTAATTAATTGCCCATTTACCTAATGTGTAACCCATTTTTTGTAAGGTTTGAATAAATAGATTTCAAATTTACTTATTCCCCCATATACCCTCTTTTTACCACTCGAAAATCAACATAATAATTAAAAAATCCCCTTTTATCTCCACCTTCCATCTTATAACCAACAACTAAAAATCAATAAAAGAATTGTAAAAATCCTTTTTCCCTCCACCCTTCATCTCAAAACTACCCAACCAACTTGATTTCAACCAATCCTCACCATCAATCAACCCAATCTCAAGCCTATAAATCTACCCATTCCTAAGCCATTTTCAAGGGTCCTTAATATGAAATGAATCATCATGCTTCAGTTGTGAGCAACCACATCTCATTATTCATTTCAACAGCAATTTTTCGAGCATAATCACCTTTTGGTGCAACAAGAACTGTGTGGGTGAGATTCATCTATTCAATTTCATTTACATTTTATGATTTCTTGCTTAAACTAAGGTGTTATTTAGATTTGAAATAAGTTTTAATATTTAATCTTTTATATTTATATTTTATTTCATTTCTTGTTGTACACATTCTTGGCACACCCGATAGGACCATGTCCCTCATCTACCCCTTGTGCTTTCAGGTTTTTTCTAACTTGATCTCGTAGGTTTTACCCTTTTTTGGAGAAATCTGGAAGTGATTTTTTTATAGGGAGCTTGCTGGTGCAAAATGGACCACACAATTAAGTCTAGAAGATTTGAGACACACAAATTCATACATAATATGACATATTTTGGTTCAAGAAAAGCTTTTCATCAAAAAAACTTGTTTTTTGGGCTCTCTTTGGTAATTTTCAATTTTGTACAATTGTACAGATTTGATACAAACTATATTTTAACTACTACACACTTTGCATTATGATAAAATTAATTTGCTTTTACCGTAGTTAAACATTTTTTCTCGCAAGGGCTTAACAGCCTGTCTAAGACCCCTCACCCCCTTCCCCATCCCTGGCCTCTTTTTGGAACTTAAAACAGCACTTTCATTTCAACATAACATAACTTTTTGCTTCAATATCAGACTTTCATGTTCTTGCAAGTGTTAGAAAGCTGACTTGAAGCACTTTGTTGTGGTGGAGGTGGTTCTCATAGATTTGGCCCCCAAATTTCAAGTATAACCATTCTGACTCGCTCTTTGTTTTCAATCTTCAAACACAAATATCTTTTGCATACGAATGCAAATTTGACAAAATTATTTTTTAAATTGCATAGAAAATCATGAAGAACATCATGATAATCTCTATTTTGTTGTGTGTTGACATTTGTTTCTGATTTTTAGGGCTTTAAATTTCATCACTAACACATCTTTCATGCAGCAAACCATTTGACAAAGGCTCTTCTTTCTACAACAAATGAAAATTTTGAGTGCATAACACTTGTCTAAAATCATTTCTGAAACTACTAACATATTTGGTGCAAGATGTTTGTTGAAGACAGTATTTTAAGCATTAAAGTAGTTGCACATCATTTTCATGCTTTAAGAGAAATGAAAATTTGTTTGCTGTGTCAGTAAGAACTTCTAAGTGCATATATATGCTCTCTCCTCACACTGAAAGGTGATATTCGAGATCAGAAACACTTTCTAATTCTCTTTTGTTATGTTAATCCATCCAAGTTGCATATGCTCTTCCTTTGTGCCACAAGGCAACCTTAAGAATTAAAAACACTTGGATATATTTCCCTTTAGCGGGCCTACATTGGGTTTCATCACAAGGGGAAGACCTAAACCCTTATGTTATAGCAAGGTATATAAATTTGGGGGAGAGTCAAAAGAATTGCCCAATGGAAGGGAGATTTGTCATTCTAGACTAAGCCTGCAAGAACTTTATGCCTTGCATAGTGAAGCAAGAGAGTGTGTTACCCTCTTATACTAGGTTGTTCAGCATATACCCCTTTTAGCTCAAGAATTCAAACCTCACATACCTTCAAGTATATAAAGGATATCCCCTCGACATACTGTTCAAGACTAGATAAGACCTTTCGATTGTCCTTTTCTTGGTACACAAATAAGTTGTTAGCCTCGAGAAGTTACATGATACTTTTTGAGTTGTTGAGATGGAGCTCACTGTGGATAAAGCCCTTGCCTCCATTGGAAAGGGTGTAGAGATGATGTCATGATCTTTGCATTGCCTAGCTATCCACAACTTGGTAGATAATATATTAGCAAGCCCATGGAAATTGACACTCCTACTTAAATAAAATAGGTTGTTAATGTGCTTCATGTGTCTTGTGCAAAATTAGTTAATACCCTTGCATCCAAACTTTAAACAATGTGCCTGATGTGTGTTCTTGTGCAAAACCATTGAACAAAATTTGTGTCCAAATGTTAAAAATTTGCAATACCAAACATCTCAAGTGAAAAATCCAACTTTGGAAGGGCCATAACCAAATCCTCTTGCAATCCAAGACAAACCATCACCTTAATCAAAACCCTAATTTTCATCTATTTCAATCAATTACCCTCGAGCCCCCTCATCCTAGTCTATAATCCAAATCATAAAATCAAACCCCCGTCCTAAACTAATCACTCCTCTAGTACAAGTTCAATTCTCATCCATAATCCAATTTTCATCCTAATCCAACACCCTAAGTAATCAAATCCAAATCGAGCAAAATATAAAATCCTACATCATTTCAATCAACTACTATCAACTCATCCTAATTTGAATCCAATCCCAATTCCATCATCCTCTAATCCAATCAACATAAATCAAAATCAAAACCTTGCATCAAATCTAAATCAAAATCAACCAACCGACCTATCCACCTTCAATCCAATCCAACCCCATCAAATACATATCCAAAATCATGACTCCATTCTATTTTGATGAGTGTCGATGTCAATCTAAAACCCCCTTCTTTGATGATGATGCTAGCCTTATCGATCAAGAAGAATATGATCCCTATGACAATAATGAGAATCTTATGGATCAAGATGAATTCCCTCATGAATTCTTCGATGCTAAGAAAGCTTGCCATAAGCTCCAATCACTTACCCATCAATTATCAAGTCCAAGAACCGAATAGCATGATCTTTGTCACTAATCCTAAACGCCTATCCATTTGTCATCCTTAGGAATTGCCTCTTGGATCCTTGGATGTCACTACCTTAAGCAAGCTTGCCACAAGCTCCAATTGCTCACCCATCAATTATTAAGACCAAGAACTAACTACCACAAGCTATGTCGCTAATCCTAAACGTTTATCCATTCATCATCCTTACGAATTACCTCCTAGATCTTTAGATACCATTGACTTAAGCAATCTTGCCACAAGCTCTAATCACTCACCCATCAAGTATCAAAACCAAGACCCAGCAAGCACAAAGTTATTATGTTGAATCCAAATGCCCATCTACTGATCATCCGCATAGCAAACCAATATACATTATAGACTAAGCCAAGATAAGAATGCCATGGTTAGGTACTTCATAACTATTGGAGCCAAGCTCCCCCTAAACTACAATCTTGAAGATTTACATCTGAAACATTTACAATCGTAGTTGAAAAACTCGAACTCGGCAATAACTCAATAGTTCCAAAAAATTTAAAAACTCGAGACTCGACAATAACTCAACAAATTTATCAAACATTTGAAAATACATAATTTTTTAAAATATTCTTCAAAATCACAAATTTGTAAAACATACTACTGATTTCCATCATATATAAATCAAAATTTGAGTTTAATACATATTATCCTTAACTCTCCTAGGCATACAATTTAAAAAATTTGACATATGTATATAAAATTAAAATATTAGCAATTTTAATTTAATTATTTTTATTTATCAATATATTTAAATACATTTTCCTTAAAAAATCTATAGATATCAATCTTATTTTATTTAAATAAGAATAATCTTGTTATTTTATTTATTTATAACATACATCAACTATATTTTAATTTTTATGTATACAGTCATGAAGATATTAGTCTTTTTTACTGTTTTTTAAAATATTTATATTAATATTTTCTTTAAGGAAAAATTAACTTGTGAAATATATCAATATAAATATTTGAAAATCATTGAAAGCCCCGCCCCAAAATTATTTGACCAACAATCATCAGTACCAAATTATAATTGCATTAAATTTAATTATTACAAATCATAGTTGCCAAGGATCCACAATCAACCATGGTAAGTCACTGTCATCCCCTTACTCACCGTAGTCATCCTCAATTGCACCTGAAAAAATGCATGAAATTGCTTAAAGTTTTTAATTTTTGACCAAAAAAAGGGTTTCCATTGATTTCGGCAAGTTTTTCACGGATTTTGAACTAGAAATCGAGAGTTTTCAATGATCTTTTAGTGAAAAAATCACCACAAGTTTTCACAAACATGGCAATGAGTTTTTTGACAAGTTACTTGCTGCCAATTTTGTCTCACGAGTACTCGTAGATTTTTGCATCTATGTTTACAATCATCCATTTGTCATCCTTCCCCTACCCTTGATAAGGGAAACCAATATTACATCCAAGGCTCCTCTCGATGCCCATCCTTATCCTAAATCTCCTCTTCACAACAATGTCTTGTAACATCCACCTCCCATGCTAATCCTTCCTCCTCAAAACCTTCACATCCCAATCCAAAAACCCATCAAATAATGTCACCTTTAAAGATTTTCTCCAAGGACTATTAGCAAAGGACCATAGGCTACAACACACAAGGTTATGTTGTTCCACAACATCACTAGTCCCATGCCATCCAAATGTCCAATTGACCATGTAGTGATTAATCCCAAATCACTTAAATCCCTCAAATCCATTAAATCCACCATCCATAAACATCAAAAATTTCTTTCCCATCCATGTTGATGTTCATGATGCAGCGTCAGGAGTATTATTCCAACGATATCATCATTTGAAATAAAATTAAATAATAGCTTAATGCTATTTAATTTATATGAGATGTTTATCTTGAAGAGGCGCGAATATTTATAAGGTGATAATTATATGTTAAGCCGACATCATGAAGAGGCATGTTTTTGTTTTTAAAGAAGAGGCACGAGTTGTTATGAAGCCGACCCACTTCCCTTGGACGCGATTCTTCTTGGAGGCCGACCTTGGGATTAAATGAAAGGATGCGTCTCTCTCCCTCTCATGTATATATATTCATTAAGTTCGTTCCATTCATTCATTCAGTTCAATTCGATCATTGTCTTATATCAAGTGCGAATCCATTAGAAGGAGCAATGTGAAGTTATCATATGTAAAGTGGGATCATTGTTGAAGTTCTCAATTCTGAGATAGCAGATTGATATAATAGAATCTGTGATTCTATCATTCATTGATACTTATTCTGGCCTCTCTCATTGGCCTAAATTGTACAAGTGTTCTCTTCAAGATTTATATATATAAGAGATATATTGGTGTTGGGTTTTTCTCCCTCAAGAGGAAGGTTTTCCCAGGGTATTTGCTGTGTTCTTGTGTCTGATTTGAATTATTTTTCTGTGCATACAATCTGATCATTAAAATTTACAATCCATGTGCACAATTCAAAGAGTCCCTCCATGCACTAATCACTAACAACACAAAACACCACTCCTCCCTCATATCATCAAACAAATCCAATCATGTCAAGAGCTTGCTCCAAAGCATGCACACACGTCTCATCCAAATCAAGATCCAAGCATCCCTCCTAATCCCTTTCTTGATCCCTTACCCTCTCAAGATCCAATCACCCCTATTGAACCCATCCATGAACCACAATCCTATCACCTTGTTTCCTCCACTTTTATTCAATTTGATTATCTCACCACTAGGGAAGCCATAATCTCCACCACTACTTAGCCGTCTAAAAACTATTTTACATCTTGTTTCCAAAACAATAAGTATCCTATAGACAATCTGATTTGTCAAAATATGCATTATCAAGGCAAAGAATTAGGTTTCCACAAGAAAGGCATCTTAGAAGCCATTCAAATAAAAATAAATTTAGGATTTCAAGGCCTCAACTATATATCTCATGACAAAATGTCGGTCCCTCCTCTATTAAAGATAAGGAAACTTCTTCCAAAATCAAAACAAGTGCCTCATGTCACTCCTCTCATGAGCTTGTTGCCACAAATCCTTTCATCAACCCCATCATCCCCATCACTAATCCATTCATCGATCTAAGCCACCCATCTCCTAAAATCTCCAATCAAGATCAACAAACACACATCATGGGACTTGTTCCAAAATGACAAAGCCATCACCCAATTCATAGGATATAAAGATAATCTTTCCCCATTGGACAATACCATTGCCTTTCAAAGAAATTTGGATGCCAAAACATATCAAGCAAAGAACCCACAAAAATCCAAGGATCATCATCTCGAAAAGCACAAATAAAGCAAAATTTCATCCAAAATCAAAATAAATCTACAAGGACACAAGGCCCCTAATCAAAGAGCCAGTACAAAAATAATGTGGATCCCTAAAACAAAAAATGATGCATCCACAAGAAGCATCCAACTCCATATTCCCAATCATTACTTCAAAATCTACTTCCCTCCCTAAATCCCAAAATAAGCAAAATCCAATCCAAAATCAAAATTGATCAAAATGGCCACAAAGGCCACCAATCAAAAAGCAAGCACAAAAACAATGTGCAACCCCAAATACAAAGCAATGCATCCAAATGGAGCTTCCAACTCCATATCTCAATCCCAAATCTCTCCATCCAAATCCAAACATCCCTATCCTAAACATCCTGCATCTATTTTGGGTCCTTACATCCCAAAATCCACAATCCCAACTTCCTCTCTTAGGCAAACTAAATCCATTTTGGGGCTTTGTATCCCAAAATCTACAATCTTAATTCCCCCATCAAAATCTCCACATCCAAAATCATACCTTAACCCCAAGCTTCACCCTCCAACATGGTGTGCAATTGTTGCTCCTAATTCCCCTTGGTCTCACAACATTCCCTCATGTCACCACTATCCCATATTTTTGTCCAACCATCAACCATACCATCCCTTTAATCCAAGCTTTTGAATAACTCATTATCCTTCATCTCCCCATCCATTCCATCTCCCTTAGCAGCATCCTCTCACATCAAGAGCTACAATGGTACCTTGCTTACATTTTGGAGAAGCCCAATTGGCATGGTTTCTACCAACATCTATGAGTGTAACAACAACTGACATTGTCAATAAGTGCACTCCTTCAACAAGGGATACTATCACCATGGAAATAGACAATTTAGTCTTCCATCAATTTCGTTATCTTCCATCCACACTAATCTATGCAAACCCTTATCCTTCATCAAAAAATAAATAAAAAGAAAAAAAGTAAAATAAAAATAAAAATCACAAAAATAAAGAGAAATTATTCATCCAATGGTGAAAACCATTCTTATGGCACCATGGGCAAGTACCATAATGAAAACTTGGAAAATAGGCACCATGTGTAAATCCTCCAGCAGCTAGCACCCTACACTTTGCATATTTCCTCCTATCTACCCATCCTTTATATCTATTTACCTCTCCCATCATATCCAATGTATACTCCCTTCCTACTTTCGATCTTGATAAGGATAGGAGTATATCTCCAAGCATGCTTTGGACAATACAAACCTTTCTTTATGAATCCTCCTTCTTGCAACCATATCTCCACTACACTACATCCACATGTGGCAAGTTATTCCTATGTGTCATAGTCCTTGGAGATCACATCCTAACACTCCTTCCCATATGCCATCCAATACTCCTCTTATCCCCTATCTAAGCAATCCCTCCATCCCATAATCCTCTTATCACCTACCTAAGCAATCCATCCATTATTTCATCCTTATTCATCAACTTGGATTTCCTTTGTGATCAGTTCCAAGCCATCGACTATCTAAATACAATGCAATCCAATCCACCTATCCTAAATATCTTCAATCCCAACATCTACAAAGCAATCCCACTACAATCCGATGCACACAATCCTAATCCATGCAATCTTGCAAACCAATCTAGCACAACATCCCAAAACCATCTAACATTTTTGTTCCCAACCTCATTGCAAACCTTGATCCACTTTATTCAAACTATTGTCATCAGTTATATCATTCCCAATCCTCACACTATTCTTATAATCAACAATGCTATCCTCATCATCAATCAATTTAATCTATTTTCAACTTGCCTAGGGACATCATCTTTGTTTATCTTTGCATCATTTGTGCATGCTTGCTTGCCTATGTGTGTTATCATGTGTTTGCATCTATCAAAATCCTTACAACATCTTGCCACAACAATATCATGGTGCCATTCAACACATGCTTGCATTTGACCTTTTTCCGTAGGTCAGTCCTTCACACATGCATTGTCACCCTAGTCCTTATACCTTGATGCATAACATCAAATGCTACATCAAACCTCAGGTTGCGAACACTGACTAGCATGACTATCTCCCCCCCATCCATCCACCTCCCCCTTTCATCCAACTCTCCTCCATCTTATCCTAATCCATCCACCCTTGCATATTTGTTTATCTTTTATCATTCCATCTCCTTTTATCCTTACATCATTTTTAGAGCATATCCATGTTCCTCAAACCCCACCTATCCTCTCAAGGGGGCATCCTACCTCCCCCCTTGTCGTCACTCACATCCTTCCAATGATTGGGGCATCCTACCACTAGTACCATCTCTCCCAATCCACTATGTTTTATTCTTCTTTGAAACAAGATTGTTTCGCTTAGTTGCAATGCCATCTCAAAGAGGGAGAAAATGCAAAAGCCTAAAAAATACACATTTTTCTAACATCACCTATCACATAACCATTTTCCATTAATTAAATAGATTAAATTAATAAATTTAATAATTTGCCCATTTCCATTAATTAAATAAATTACGATGTATCTAATTAGCTGCCCATTTTCCTAGGTCTTGAATAAATAAATTTCATATTTATTTAGTCCCCTCTATTCCTCGCTCACATGATTTTATAAATTCTATTTATTAAATCCCACCTTTTACATCTAAAAATGCATAATGATAAAACAATTAAAAAATCCCCTTTTATCTCCACCCTCCATCTCATAACCAACACCCAAAAATCAACAAAAGAATTAAAATACATCTTTTTTCATCAACCCGCCATCTCACAACTACCCAGCCAACTTGATTTAAATTGTTGATCTCTCAACCAATCCTCCCTATTCATCAACCAAATCTCAAACCTTATTATAAATCTACCCATTCCTATGCCATTTTCAAAGGTTCTCAATCAGAAATGCATCATCATGCTACTAATATGAGCAATCACATCTCATTATTCGTTTCAACAGCAATCTTTCAAGCATAACCACCTTTTGGTGCAACAGGAACTGTGTGGATGAGATTTCTTGTTTTATTTCCTTCGTATTTACACAATTTCTTGCTTTAACTGTGGTGTTGAGTTAGGTATTAAGTATAAGTTAATATTAGGGTTTTATTCTACATTTTTTACTCATATTTGGCTGTACGCACAATTTCATAAGATGGATGCCAAGGACCTTATATCTCACACAATTACAAGGGTTTTTAAACATAGCACTTGCACTTTCCAAACATAAGATGAAATTCTTGCAATGGAACTAAAATTTCATCCATTTAGCACTAACCCTCCACCATAGTAAGCCTCTCTAATTTTTTCTTTAAATTCTAGCAAACGTGACTTCAATATTAAAAGGAACAAGTTTAAACCCACTCAAAATTTGTGAGTCTAAACCACTTAAATTAGCTACTATAAATGCAAAAGTAGATTTGGCAAAAGAATTGCTAGACACAAATAAGCAGAAATTAATAAACATTCCCCAAATAAAATCTAAGTTCATATCATCAATTCAATAAAGACATCAAATAATGTAATCAAAATGGAAACAAGGGAAAGAGCACAAATAAGAGATAGATACATATGTAAGTATCTATATTTGTAAATATATGGTGTGTGTGTGGTTAAAATATATGTGATGTGGATTTAACTAGCAATCTGATAGACAACAACCTTAACTGCGAAAATTTAAATGTGTTATGAAAGCAAAGGAAAACAACCACATCGAAAAAATATTTATTGAAAATGAAAGCTACCCACACATTCAGATGTCATTCTATTTATAACTTTACTCAACAAGAAATGAAACAATTAATAATAGAATGTAAACCAACTCACCCTGAGAACCTGAAAGATCATGTGAAGAGGACCAATTATTGCACGGAACCCATCAAAAAATATATATATATATTTCCCTAAATATTAGAATTTCCTACATTTTTCTATTTCATGATGTTGGGCCCTTCGAAGCATTTTTGGGAGTATGCTCTTTTGCATAATGCAAGTGTCGAGCTTACATATTGTCCAACATGTTTCTGAGCAAATCTTAAGCTTTCCAACACATTACAATTTTTTTACTGGAGCAACAGTGAGAAAACGACAGCCTTCAAGGTCACTAAAAATTCAAGCCTTTTTTTTTAATTATTAATGAACGTATAGTCCAAAGGTTTTAACCCTGCAAGGACGTCACCGATTTTTCAAGTTCTTCGTGATTTTTTATTTTATCATGAATTAATATCTATATATGCATGCATGCACATACACATACGCATATGTTACCCCATTCAAATGAATTTCATTGATGAAAATGTAGTCCAAATGTTTTAACCAACAAGAAATTAAGGCCAGTTGCCTGCTTGATAAGAATGGTAAAAAATTTCTTTGAAATGAGAGTTGGTGTATTAATATTTTAGGGTGAGAATGGTAATATCCATACTAATTTTCAGCATTTTTTAATCTATTTTGAGTGATTTTACTATGCTTTTTATGTTATTCAATAAATAATAGAAAATGATAAGAAAAAATAAATGAACAGATGCAATTAGGAATTATCAACTTTGGCATGGACTATGTTCTTATTGTCCTTAAAAATAAATAATAAGCCTTGCCACAAAAAGTCCTAAACTTAAATAATACCAGAACACAAGGTCCAACAGATGTAGCCATTGTTTCAGAAATGAGTAGTTTGCTTGAAAGAAAATTGGTGTAATATGTATATAAACAAAGGGCAATAATATTAACATGTGAGATAAAAATACTTGCAGTATGGACCTATGATTCGGAGAACAAAAATTTCATACACGATTGACAATGACAAGTGTCCAAAAATGAGGAAATGGAAATAAACAGAAAATGATAAGAAAAAATAAATGAACAGATGCAATTAGGAATTATCAACTTTGGCATGGACTATGTTCTTATTGTCCTTAAAAATAAATAATAAGCCTTGCCACAAAAATTCCTAAACTTAAATAATACCAGAACACAAGGTCCGACAGATGTAGCCATTGTTTCAGAAATGAGTAATTTGCTTGAAAGAAAATTGGTGTAATATGTATATAAACAAAGGGCAATAATATTAACATGTGAGATAAAAATACTTGCAGTATGGACCTATGATTCGGAGAACAAAAATTTCATACACGATTGACAATGAAAAGTGTCCAAAAATGAGGAAATGGAATCATATTACAAATAAACTTGGCATTGCGAACCTTGACTGTAGAATACATTAATGGCCTGAAAAAGGATTTGCAAAAAAGGTGCAGTGAGTGGCAAAACCAATACAAAGAAGTCAATGTCAAAACTAGCTCACTTCTGTAATAAGTCAGCTTGTAGTTCATAACTAGAAGGCATCTCTGTCATAAACAAATGGAGTCTAACTCCCACAACATTGTAAATTGCCTCAAGCATAAAATCGACAAATCAAATGTGAGATAAGTGGATGGTCACAATTAATCTTTATATACACTTCAGAAGTGCTAAACAATCACTCACTGCATAGGAGAATTGCAGTATCCATTCCTTGCAATACTCAACAAAGCTTTGTCAGAGAAATACAAATACAGGAAGGAGTGAATGTACATGTGTAGGAAAAACTTGTTACAATAGACTAAAAAACACTATTGATTGAAACTATATCACTGTCCCGAAGGAAGCAAAATAGGTCAATTCCTCTCTCCTAACAAAAAAAATAAGATAAGCAAAGAAAGAAAGAACTTGAGCAGGTGAAAATATGCCCGGCCCATGGAACAGCAAAGAATAAAGTTAATTATTGAATCGATATAGCCGACATGTGCCACATGAAAGAATTCAAAGTACTGGTGCTTGCGAGCGATGATGATAGGCCCCTAGGCCCTGGGCCCTGCCCTAAGCTAGTAGTAATTATAAAATGTAGTTTGTTTGGAAAGTTTAGCCTCTTTGATCTCCAGGCAAAGAGTACTTACAGCAATACACAGACAAGAGGGTTCCAATATCTCATACATTATTCAATCGATAATCTGTTTCAAGGTTCCGTGTCTTCTCTTCTCAAACCCCAGAAGCATATAAAAATCAAAATCAAAATCAAAATCAGATCACAAGAATGGCTTCTTTGAAATGCTCGAGGGGGGAGTTGCGTCCGAAAAAAAATAAGTCCGATTATTCGTGCACCCGCGCAATGGACTGGTTACTGACTTCCAACCAAAACAACATATTCTCTTGTTTTGAAACGATCTAATATTCGCTGTTATCGCAGATCGGTGGGAAATTGAGTTCAAAAATTGCATAAACGGTTTCCGCTCCTAGAGAAAAACCCTAAATCAAAAAATACCCGCCTTTACAATGAAGACAGCACATTCCATTTCATTCAGCGTGAATACTAGTTGTATGATACTACAACGATAACAATTGCAAGAGCAGAAACCATTGCTTACCCAGTTATTCTTCTCACCGTCGCCATCACGCGCACTGATTATCCATTTATTTGTTGCGCATTCCTTCCTATCATACCACCATTCTATATTTCATACTCATCCCCTTTCTAGTTTTATATTGGAGACACGTGAATTATGGTTTACATAATCCATAGAACGAAAACGCTTTCTGTTTTAAATTTCGAGGGCAAAGCTGTTTGTTGGCTGTTCTGATGTATCAGCCATTAATCTTTAAAAAATAATTATTTAAAAATTCGTCTGATGGTGAAATTTGAATTCAATGCTAATTATCATTTAGTTTTGGGACCATATGGATAGAAGATCTTCATTAATGGTGTTCGTGTATGTAGAGTTGGGTTTTTTTTTTTTTTTTTTAAATCTATTTGTATATTTTTATATATTGGATTTTATTTATTTTAATTTATATATTTTTATGTATTTCTTCTTATTATTATTTATTTATTGTTTTTATCATTGTATATATATATTTCTCATTTTGAGATTTACATATTCTTATTCCAAACCAATCTTATACTATTTGGAATCAATCTCAACCCACGTGGAATTGATTCTAATTTTCAAAAATCTAAATTAAGTTTGTGTCAACTCTCATCTTTTCCAATGATCATTAGGAGTCAACTTGGTACATATTTGCACTGCATGTTGTTATGTCTTAGTATTTAAAGACATTTAATATGCACTAATTAAGAGGTAAGAGCTACAAGGAGAAATCTTGCTAGGAATATTTTAATTTGGAGCACTAAAAAGTTCATTGCATCGAATTTTACATATAAACCATCTACATGTCCATGTTTGTTCTCTTCTAACATTTAGTGAAGGTCATAAAGTGGGGTTGACTTAGGAGAACTTGACCTTAGTGATCCAACAACTTCCCTTAAGGTATTTATACCACTTTTTCTTGCATAATTTCATATAGTAGAGATCAAAAAAATAGTTACAAAAGACTACATTATGTTAAAATCATCATGTGGGTTAAACCACTTCAAGCATCATATCACTTTTGTGGAGCTTGGATTCACTTTGAGAGCAACGATTTCTAGATATTCATGAATATATTGTGGAACACTAGCATCATCCTCTGACATTCTTCCCAAAGCTAAGTACACTAATCGTTGTTAAATTTTCAAATATTTGTTGTACATTTATCGACTTTGTTGTGTCATTTAGATTAATTAGGTGTTTATTCTCAAAATTTAATTAATTAGCCTAGATAACCTACAAGAAAAAAGTATCTCATCCTTACATGTTTTTTGTGTGCTTAACTACTTTAACATCCCTTAGGGTTTAGCCTTAGGGTTTAAACCTTTGTTGCTTTTAAAACTCCAAATATGCACTTTTTATTGCTCTATCATTTGCTATACTTTATTAGCTCTTCATTCTCTGTGTATGTTGCTACTTCATTGATATATTATTATTATAGGGTTTCATATTATATTATCTAACCTTACCCGCTCTTCTTGGGACCTTCAAGGTTCCATCTCAAATCATATTTTCAATGATGTTCTAATTTATATCAAAGTATACCCCTCTCATAATGCTAAAAAAATAGTTAGGCAAAATGCAACTATTTTTTTAATACAAAAGCACACACAATGATATTACAACTCACACATGATTGTGTTGTAACCATGTGTGATGTCACATATTTTTAAACATACACAAAAGAGGATAGAGGAAAAGTGATGAGAATGGCATGTAATCAATCACAACAATCTTTATGATGCAAAAGCTTTCTAAGAGGAGAGTGGTGTTCATGTGAGTGATGCCTAAGAGGAGTGACATCCACATAGTTTCCACCTCTCTAGGTTCTCTATAAGAGACAATAGTGATGTCATCCAAGGTGATACTACCAAAAACTAAAATATTAACTAGTTCCAAAGATGATGAAAGTGAGGGTATACATATAAATAAGTTAGTACCATGTTGAAAAATGATTAAATACCAATTATAAATCAGGTTTGCATCAAGGATTTTTTAGTGGTGAATATTCACCAATTGGCAAATAGTTCATATCGGTCAATTTGAAATTGGTGAATACATTGCAACCATCAAGGTGACCAAATCAGTCGGATTTTACGAACTATTGGTCCAATGCATTTAAATTTGTCATCAATTTATTTTATGAGGCATATGTAATTAATAATTTCGCCATAACAAAATATGTGTTTCCAATGGTCTACTTAATATTTTCAGTTGGAATTTCAAATACATGTATTAGTTCACCCACGTATTTTCCAATACCATTAAAACTACCTTGTGTATAGTTCATATCGGTCAATTTGAAATTGGTGAATACATTGCAACCATCAAGGTGACCAAATCAGTCGGATTTTACGAACTATTGGTCCAATGCATTTAAATTTGTCATCAATTTATTTTATGAGGCATATGTAATTAATAATTTTGCCATAACAAAATATGTGTTTCCAATGGTCTACTTAATATTTTCAGTTGGAATTTCAAATACATGTATTAGTTCACCCACGTATTTTCCAATACCATTAAAACTACATTGTGTATGAGGATCCATTTCACCAACAACATTAAATGTTCACTGCATGTGAGGACCCATTCCATCTATAACATTAAAAATTAATTGCATATGAGAACCCATTTCACCAATATTGTGATAACTCCATGCTAATCCTAGGTCTATGATCACCTTCAAAATTACATATTTTTTGTCAAGTCAAGATCATTTACATGTATCATTTTATAATCACGCAAGATTTGACAAATTTTTACTATACCATTTAAAAATCCTCTAAAATTCATCAAATATTGATTGATATAATTACAATCGAAATGTTGATTTATTTTACACATTTTGTTTAGTTCTAAACTTTGGAGATCTTGATTTGAATTGTATGCAAGTTGCAACTATAGGCATTGTTGCATTAATGAATAGTGAGTTAGTGAAAACCTAAAGGTAAGTGATGATTTGTTTGTAGTATTATAAAATTATTTATCTTTTGACTGTTCTTACTTTATTTTTATAGATGATATTGAGTAGGGATACATTTAGGACTCGGGGATTTGTATTGTATGATTCTTTTTTAACAAGAATACATTTTTTGGCAAGTTTTATTTTGTGAGAGATGTCAAGCAGGAACAAGAGTAAAATTCCTAAAGGTGGTGAAGAGAGGTCATCAAAACACATAACCATAAAGAATCATAATGAGGTACTTTGACAATGTTTATGATCCATCAGATCAAGATAGAACTACAACATCAACACTTGCACCAAATATTAACAAAGAAGTCAATACCTCAAAGGAAGATTGAAATGAGTTAATTTAAGTCCTATGAAAATGATCTAGAAGATGTTCCAAGAAATACCTATAGCAGTCGAAATGATTTAATTGAATTGGATGATAATGCTAGCATCTCAGATGATGTTGTTTTATGGAAGGGGAAAAAAAGGCCAAATAAAAAATAGGGAGTGAGTGGGATATGACAAAGAATTTTCAGATTAATTGAGTGTCAAAGTACCCATTCATTGAACCAGTGGAGAATGGAAACAAAGATGAGCCTCCATCAAAATGCAAGTGTAATATTTGTAGTTAGAAATATATAAGGGACAAGAAGTTGCAGCTAAAACTCGAGACTATAGAAAAGTATATCGATAAATTTTATAAAAAAAAAAATCATATATAGAAAGGAAAAATCAATAATAAAATATAAATCAAAGGAAGAATGACTTCATGTTAAGCATGCCCTTGAATATGATGTGCATATGCAAAGAAAGATGAAGATTGTTGAATCTAAAGGTTCAAGCTCAATTTGGAAAGATAATGGTAGGAGCACAAATGGGAACAATTATTCAGTTGAGTATTGTTTTTCATATTTTGATCAAATGGTGTCCTATAACAGACTACTCATAATATGATAATTTGTTATCTTTTTTGGATGTTTGTAACTTTCCTAGCACACATTGGTCAATAAATTATGGATGGGAATGGGAAAATTGTCTTGTTGAGGTGGAAAAACAAGATTTATAGAAAGAAAGAAAAAAATCAACCTTTATTACATTATCTTTAAATGAAGTTATTGTGGTAGATAATACTTTTTGGGTATGTATGCATGTGTATATTGTACACATATTTTTGCCAACCTCAACTACTCTATGTTTATAAAGTGAGTGATAATTCAACATCATAAAATCTATTTGAACTAGTTAAGAAATATTTGAAATAAATTAGAAGTATGGATGACTTCACAATTTCCAAAATATTTGCGTGTGGAGGAGCTAATGGAGCTTCAGTAATGCAAGGTCATAAGAATGGTCTTTGCATGAAGTTACAAACTACTTCTTCACCATACATGATTATCATTCATTACATGACCCATAGAATGAATTTAGCATTTAGAATTGCATGCAAGTTTCCTTCAATATCAAAAGTTGAAAATCTAGTCTACGAGCTCTACTCATACTTCTACCAAAGTTCTAAATGATTTGTGTAATTTCAAAATTTTGTTGAGGGAATAACCACATTAAATAATCTTATTAAGGATGTTGATACTAAATGGATATCCTTGCATGGAATAACACAACGAGTTTTTCCAGAATATCATTTTTTTATTCAAGTAATGCACGAACATTATCACATAGTACAAAAAAGCTCCTCACCTTTTGATGAGAAATATACAATTTATAATACCAATTGTTAGTAAATTCAATATCTGTCCAAATATGACTTCAATAGATAAGATACAAGGCTTGGACTACAACAATACGTAAATCTATAACTTATATATAAATCTAAAATTAAGTTGATTTAAT
>VDFB02306265.1:0-12242 GCA_007258455.2 Sequoia sempervirens | reverse complement strand
CATCAACCATTGGATTTCCCTTTCCCGAGGGGGCACATGTTTGTAGGAATTTCATTCCCTTTTGTCCTTAGAAATTGTTCAATTGTTTTGAAGCTACTTTGAATAATGTGGGCTATGAAGTATCTTTATTTTCCTCTGATGCAGAGTTTTAGAAATTTTTATGGATGTTATACTTGGGAAGTATGATGAATACCTCCATCTTTAATCACTTTATTTTCTTTTCTCTATTTTCGAGAGGCTTTTTCCCATGTGTTTTTTCTCTTTTCTCATTTTTAATAGATTGTGTTTGTCAATGTGTACCTAACATGGCCATGTAGTTGGGCCCCATTATTACATATTTGCATCATTTAGATAGTAATTTTGTATCCCTATGTTTCCCTTAATAATGAGTCTTGGTGTATGCAGGTAAATTTATTTACTAGTTATTAGTTGTGTCCTATTTACATGTTAAGTCCACGTAGGTCCTAAGAATATCTTTAGAAGTTTTAAGTTGTTTAGATAAGATTTAATATTTTTAGTTTTTATTTAATACTCATTTCCTAGGTCATTTAATAATGGCTTATGTACTTTAATAATGACACAAGTCATTTAATGTTTTGTATTTGGTACTTCATCACACCTTGTCTACAAAGAAAGGTCATTGGACACTTTTGTAAGATACATCATCATAATATTTGATATATCTTAATATCAAGAAATCTCAATTCTTACACACTCTCTTGTAGAAGGTTTCCATTGTTTTTGTAGGTGGTCTTGGGCATAGACTTAACTTTTAGCTCCTACAAAGATCTCTTCCCAAATAATGATAATTATTTATCCTCTTCCAATGTAAATAAAAACTAGGACACCTACACTCACCATATACATGATTGTTAGACTATTCATCAAAATGACTCTATATTTGGAATATAGAGAAAGATTAAAGATGATACCTATGGACA
Organism: Sequoia sempervirens; assembly: GCA_007258455.2. NCBI lineage: Eukaryota > Viridiplantae > Streptophyta > Pinopsida > Cupressales > Cupressaceae > Sequoia > Sequoia sempervirens. The sequence goes on along the minus strand of VDFB02306265.1, from coordinate 11,301 downwards.
CAGATTTTGGTGTCCAACGTTCTCTTGCACTTCTAGGGTTTTTCACCTAAAAGGAGAGAGATGGACCAAAATGTGTAATGTCCCCACTTGAAATCAATGCAAGTATGAATGGATTATGCCTATATGCAATGTCTAAATGTGGTAAACTAATAAAAGAAATCACTTATTAATGCAAAATCTAAGAAATGCAAGTTGTTTGAAAACATAATGTGATATGAAAACATGTACTAAATGACCTAGACATGATTATGAAACAAAAAAAAAAACTATAAAACTTAAGAGGTTCACTCAGAAATGTGTTGCAGACTAGAATGGAGACTAGAAATGTTGTTGATCTTGAAAATTTGGCCTATTGGGACACTTACTCCATTCTGGGCGACCTAGTCCTAGATCTGGAAAACTACGTCGGAGCCTGTTTCAGCCAAAAGTGTATCTAGATCTACAAAAACTCTAAAAAATAGGTACAGTGGGACTAAGTCACCATTGTTTGTGACTTAGTCCACTTTGGATTTTCTAAAAATATGAAAGTGGAAACGAAAGCCCTCAGTCTACACTTTCTATTCCTACAGGTGTTTGGTTTTGAAACTTTGATTTTTAGCACTATAAGTGGCTTTTTGTTGATATTTTGTCCTAGGAGTTAAGGAGATCTCTTCAAAAAAAAATCAAACTAATCTTCAATTATTTCCATGTCTTCGAGTTACCTAAATCTGTAAGCACACAAGGAAAGAGAAAGAAATGTTGAATATTAGGGCAAGGGGATTTTCCTTGGTGAAACCCCTTTTTAGGTAATTAAACAAAAAATAGAGAAAATATGTAATAAAGCAAGAAATAATGGAGTTAGATACTTTCCATGATAATACATGTCAAATTTTTGCAACAATGAGTGAAGAATCTACCCTTGAATGTCCTTGAAAGCTATCTGGATGACTTAGAATTCTAAAACCCTAGCTTGGTTGAATTAAGAACATGATGAATGATGGATAAATAATGAATTGATTATGAATTAGGGTTTAAAAGTGTGTATTTATAGGAAATACAATTAGTTTTCCCAGTAATTTGATCCCCAAGGCTGACGTGAAGGAAAAATAAACTTAAAATCCAATTTTCATCACTCCAACCTTGACAATAGCCCAAATGGGACTAAGTCACCAAGTTGGGTGACTTATTCCTAGCACTTAGATGGGACTAATTCACCAAAATGGTCGAATCGGTCCCACAGGGGCTTGTTTGCTAGCTAGATTGTAGGGGAGTGAAGAATTTTAATTTTTATGTTATTCTAGTCATGTCTTTGATCAAATTAAGCCTTGAGATGCACAATATGGGATCATATGGGCCTATTAATGATTATGTAAAGTGTAATTAGATCTTGGGACACAAAATTTATTGTGAAAGTGTGATTAAATACAATTTACGTCACTAAAATGAGGTCCACATATCCTAGAAAGGCATAACATCCAATGTGAATGTGTAAGACATATTACAACACTAGATTAGAATTAGGTTTAATTTACAAGCCTTCTAGATTGATGTGAGAATTCCATTAAATGCATTTTACAACATTTAATTAGGGGAAAAGTAAGTTCATTAGACTTAGATGCTTAATAAAAGCCTATAAACGTGTGAAAGTCATTTACAACACTTTACAACACCTTTACACAACATCACTATATTCATTTTATTCAGTTTGCAAGGGCCAAAGACATAATGTGGATTTGTAAAAATACCTCACAACACTAAATTGAGGCCTCATTAAGTTTAATTTATCATTAATTATTCCTATATCAAGCAAGGTATACACTTTTTGGGGACACAATACATAGATAAATACTATCATAATAAAACCCCTCATTATGTTGTAACAACATGTCACCCATCAAGGGACTTGCATGACTGTTATCAATTGTTGATACATCATCTTTTAACAAATTGAATAATTTTACACATAAGTGAATCATAGATCTTTTCATAATACTAAATATTCATAGGGATGTACTTGACAAGTTCTTAAAATATTTAAGGGTAGCTTATAACATTGATATTTTATATCTTCAAGTCCTAGTTGCTCACCACTAATCTCTTCATAATCTAACCTTTAAATAGTAGAATATCTTACCATTGGGATCATCACATAACTTCCATTACTTCAAAGGCCAGCATTTGGACACATAAAAATAAAAGTGAACTTATAGGTAATGATTCAAATATTAAATATTTGAACCTTAAAATTGATGCACCTCCTTAGATACATATAAGAGGCCTTGAGTCCACAAATAGTCATGGTCATGTCCTACAATAATTTAAAAATGGAACTAGAAGGAACCATAATTTTATTAATTAAATTTGGTGTAGTTATATAATCAATCTTTTGTTATGTTGTTCACCTTGATCTCCCTATATTATTATCCTTGAAGTTGTGTTATGTAAATTATGAAACTTGGCTATCCATACTCAATCAATTCTTAAATTTAATTCATGAAAGAATTCATGTTACCATCTTCACTTATCTCTACCCTTTAGAATATAAAATGATGTTTAAATTCCATTATTGAAATTACTACCTCTATTGACGATAAAGATCCACATCACAAGTCAATCCATATAACTACCATCATTGTCAAACAATCAAATTCTAAGGGTTAAAATAATTATCATCAATAAACGATGTAAGGAGTATGAGATCCAATAGGAATTTAAAGTACCCTAATTCCCCTTGTCTAGATGATATTATTGTGTTCTAGCTAAAAAATTAACTACACCACAAAAATATGCATCCATAAGTTTTTATAATGTGGTTTTCTAATGGATGATCACTTCAAGAGGTCCAAAAATTTATATCTTCACTTTGATTTGTATTTTGCATCATGTTTGTTATAATAAATATTATTTTCACTCAAAATATGTAAGAAAAAATATGAAGCTAACAACTTTAAGATACATAAAAATGGGATCCTTGAACCTATCCAAGAAAATAAAATATAAAAAATATGGGGATTGGGATACATATTGTGTGATTAAATTTTTTTCAATCCTAGACTCCTCTAAAGTTAATTCGTATATGTTCCCTTTGATGTCAAAATATTAATCAATTCATATGCACAAACCTTACAAATACTTGAATTTATAAGTATCCTCTTCTATGAGTTCTCCATCCCTGCCATAAACATTGATCTATATTACATTAAGCTTATAGATCAATGGCAATAATATAGCATGACACTAGAAATCTTATAGAATGCACATTAATTATGTTTATTTTTGTACTTTGTGACTCTATCCAACTAGGGAGTCATGAAAATAGATTTTAGATTAGACTTAACATACTAGCATAATTTGGGGAAGATAAAGAGTTATCTCACTCACATACATTTGAAAATATAATTAAATATTAAGAAATAAATTAAAGATAACTCAACCAATCTCCCAAGGAAGATTAATAGTTTTATATATTAAAATTTTAATCTTTAACCAACACCTATATAGCTACATGATAGGTCAACACTACTATTTGAATATGTCACTAGTGTTAATTTGGGAACAAAGGATAATATAATAGTCATAAAATTTGAAGCTACCATGATTACAAAATAAAGTAAAGTAAATACAATCTTCATCAAAGAATATTATAGTTTTCTTTCATATTCTTATGTGAAAATTCCAAGAAGACATCTATTTTTTGGTGCATATCAACTTTTCAAATGACTAGAAATAAAGATTGTAAAAAAAGAGATATGCAATATCCACCCTAAAATTTCCTTCCCAATCAAATAAGAGTTACAAGAGAAATTTTAGGTCGCCTTATGCTAGAGTAAAGGTTTTAACTTAATTATGTTAATTAAGTTACCTTTATTCCTCTCTTAAGATTTCACTTTAGTTTGCATATTGTGACATTTAATAATTATACTAATTATTAAATGTCTACCTATTAGGGTTACTTTTAGGTTTTGCATGATCTCCTTTAAAGGATTGATCTTTGTAATTATTTCAAATTCAAGCTAATGCAATCTCTCTTTATGCTTGCAGAGCACCCTTGATTTTTTGTCTCTGTCTCTTCCTTTCTTTGACAACTTATTTGCATGCAGGTGATCTTCGGGGGCTATGAAGTTGGGTTTCTCAACTTCTACATGGTATCAGAGCCAAGACAGAAAACAAAGCCAGAAGTAGACTTTCAATCATTGACATCACCAACCCAATCTGAGTCAGTGTAGTCAACAATGTGGGGATTCCCTGATGTGTAGTGAATGTCATAAGAAATGGTGCCCTAAATGTACCTCAAAATATGTTTGGAAGCTTGCCAGTGACTCTCATGAGGATCATGGGAGAATCGAGAGACAAAGCCAAACACAAAGGAAAGATCAGGACAAGTGAGTCATGTACAAAATACTGCCAACCAACTGCCTATAAAGTGTAGAATCTATTGAAGGAGTGGGGCAAGTAGTAGTCAAAACAAACCCTGACTTAAAAGGTGTGGGCAAAACTATGAGCTTAAAATTAACAATCAAATGACCATCGGTGCTTTTTCACAACTTGGCTTATTATAGAAAAAAATGTTTTTTATAAAAAAAACTATAAAAAAATTACATATATATTTTTTTTAAAAATACATAAAAAACTTTATTTAAAAAATAATATTTTTAAGAAAATGAGAGCTCCGACTTGCGGGGTCTATATCCCAGCCTCCTCATGTGGGGCAGCAAGTATGACCCGCATAGGGCCGGTAGGCGACCAAGATAGCACCTCGCGACAGCGCATTCATGCCCCGCACAAGCCTTAAAGGCTCTATTTTGTTTTTAAAAAACCAATTTGTTTTTTTGGAAAAAGCTTTTAACTTTTTTTTACAAATGAAAAAAGACTGTGATTTTTTTGTAGAAAAAATATTTTATTCTTTTGACGAAATTTTTTTGATACCTTGATCTGCATGCTAGCGGAGGGCTGTACATATAAATTTTTTTTGTTTCATGACCAACTGATGTCGAATATAGGTGATTTTACAGTTTATCTGTAGCTTTTTGGTGACTCAAGGTGCAATGGTGAGGTTCGTTTGGGCTCAAAATTCTTTGAAAATTTGAGCACCCCCTGGATCTGGCAAAAAACCCTTTCTTCAAACCTTCACAGATCTAACAAACATAAGCCAAATTTGATGAAACAAAGGTTGATGTTGACTATTCTAACAACTCTTGATTCAATGGAGAGATCTGATTTAACCTTGGATGCACTGAAAATGCCCACCTCTTGGATCAAAAAAGGAAAACTCCAAACCCTTGAGGCTCCAAAATATCCTTCAAAACATGAACATGAAGTAGCAGGTCTGGAGCTGTAATACCATATAGGAGTTGAGAAAATACAACTTCATAGGAGCCCAGTGATCTCTACAAGCTAAGAATACCTGTTACAGGGAGAAGCAAAGATCACTGGGCCCCTATGAAGTTGCATTTTCTCAACTCCTACATGGTATCAGAGCTCTAGACCTCCTGCTTCTTGTTCGTGTTTTGAAGTATTTTTTGGACCTTCAAGGGTTTGGGGTTTTCCTTTTTTGATCCAAAGAGGTGAGAATTTTAGTGCATCCAAGCTCAAATCAGATTTCTCCATTGAATCCAGAGCTGCTGGAATAGTCAAGATCGACCTTTTTTTCATCAAATATTGCTTCCATTTGTCAAATATGTGAGAGTTTGAAGAAATGGCTTTTTTGCTAGATCCAAGAGGTGCTCGATTTTTCAGAGCATTTTCAGCCCAAACAGACCTCGCCATTGTGTCCGCAATAGTCCAAAACCCTAAAATTGATTGTTCATTCATCCATTTTGGACAAATTTGATTTGAGAGGCAAAAAAATTTGTTGGGAAGTCATACGGCCTCCCCAACACGCAGATCGAGAAAAAAAATTTCCCTAGTAAATTTTTTTTATTTTCTAAATTTATTTTCTTAGAAAAATAAATAAATAAATTCTAAAAGATTCTTTTGATTTTTTTTAAAACAAATCAAAACAAACAAAAAAAATTTAAACAAAAAAAAGCCTTTTAAAGGCTAGCTCAGGCCTGTCGTATAGGGTACCCACAGGTACCTATGTATGTAGGCCTACGGGCCCCCTACGGCTGCTGCCTATGTCAGTCACCGACGGCCTTAAAGTCGTCTGGTGGTTTGACTGGTGGTGGCAGATGGCTCATTTTTTTATGATTTTAAAAAAATAAATTCAATGCCTTTTTTAATATTTTAAATATATAAATATATATATATATATATATATGTAAATATTTTTTTTATTGTTTTAAAAAAAAGAAACATTTTTTTGTAATAAGTCCAGTCATGCATGTGCGCTGATGGCCATTTGACCATCAATTTTAAGACCATATTTTTTATGTGATGGCCATATGACCGTCAAATTTAATGTCACACTGTATTTTTCCCCCTTTGGAGTTGTTTTCTTCTAGAGGCCGTAACTTGGGTATACAATATTATTTTTTCAAAAACAAGCTATTGTCGGAAAGCTGATTCTGTCAAATTTCTAGTGGTGTAGGTGTCATCACTTTATTTTTTTGGTGGTGCATTCTACAACCAGTTGAAGTCAAAGGAGTTGTTTTCAGTCGCGAGCTCGTAAGTTTTGATCAGTTTCTCCATTTTTCACAATCTCAGTGGTGTTGGAACCGTATTTTAAAGCTCTTCAATTCCATCATGTAATTTTTCCAGATTTTACTACAGGTACATTTTATTTAGTTTTTTGTGTTTACGCACTCTGTTGGATTACCTGGACATATTAGCTCTTGGGAACTTCTCGTTTGCATGGGATGCTTCATTTTTGGCTATTCTTCATGTATTTCTAGCCTTGTGTCTTTTTATGATATTTTGGGCATTATTTGTAAGCAATATTCTATGTAAATGCACTAAGATAAAGTGTCACTATTATACATGTATTTTGGGGATTTTGCACATCATGTTGTACCATATTTTGTACTCGCACTGTATTATAAAGTGTCATGGGGGATTGTGTAGTGCCTTTGTTTTTTCCATCACACCTTTGTCTGGTGAGTGTCCCTCCATGACAACAGTGGATCCATATGATTCCAGCCTCATGCATGTGTTCTTTGTTATGCACACAACTTTTTTAGTTGCAGGTGCTTTCTTGTGCACTTTTAGATGTTGTTTCTTCTCCTTCATGCAGTGTAGGGTGTTACACAGCATTTTAGTGGATATTTCAAGCTCCCCCAGTCAACATTATGGGGGGGTATTATACTATTCGTGCTAATGCTTCCTTGGTTTCACCTTGGAAGGAATATTACATTATTAGTTGATCAGTGTTTTTTAGACTATTAGTACTTGTGCCATCTGTATCTTCATTTTAGGTGTTTGCCTTTCTTTTCCATCTGATTCGAGTAGTGTCATTGGGGGCACTCATGTAGATTGTTGTCTTCTTGATCCTAATCATCCTATCTTCAGAGGAGGTTCTTCAGCACCATAGCAGTCATCTTTTGATAGTTGTTTGCAGCTCCTTTTTCTTCACTGATGCTCTTCATGTCTTTCATCTCTTTTTGGAGTAGAGTTTTTCCCATTAGGTTTTCTCTATTTCTCCACTTTACAGAGATTTGGTTGTATTCAAGTACCTCATCAAGCCTAGTTGTCAGGACCCTTGTTTTCTTTCTTGCACATGTTTGTAGTTGCACTATTGCTCATCTTAAGGGGGGGTGTTAGAGTAAAGGTTCTAACTTAATTATATTAATTAAGTTACCTTTATTCCTCTCTTAAGATTTCACTTTAGTTTGCATATTGTGACATTTAATAATTATATTAAATATTAAATGTCTACCTATTAGGGTTACTTTTAGGTTTTGCATGATCTCTTTTTAAGGATTGATCTTTGTAATTATTTCAAATTCAATCTAATGAAATCTCTCTTGAAGCTTACAGAGCACCCTTGCTTTTTTGTCTCCATCTCTTCCTTTCTGTGACAGGTTATTTGCATCCAGGTGATCTTCGGGGGCTGTGAAGTTGGCTTTCTCAACTTCTACACTTTAATGCACCTCATTGATATCTCTAAAAGGATCCACACCATTGTGCTAGTCATTAAAAATACCCAAAGGATTCCACTTTAAATAAATTTTGGTAACATTATCATGATAGACAAGGATAATTGTTTGTTTCCCAATATTGACATCATAGTCATATTTATAGTTGGAAATAAAATTTTATCCCTCATGGATTTCCTCCTAAGATGCAATCAAATTGAAGTAGAAATTGGATATTAGCACAATAAATACTCATAATAAAATAACAAACTTTTACTGATCAAGTTACACATTTTACATTCAATAATATAAGATCCACCTACTAGTTTTTCATCTTCATTGATTTCAAAGTTTATGTGAATGAAACAATAGTAAAATAAACAATATAAGGATACAAGATCTATCTTAGTTTTAAAAAAATAATATTTTTGGTAGCTTTCAAAAGATTATATATATACATTATCTCCTAATGGGGTATAATTTTTCATCCCGTAACCTTAAACCTCGTAGCCTCTAATAACTAGATAATATACAAGAGAACCTAAAATCTATCAATTGGGTTTTTTCTCAACTTATGGATTAGTTCCAACCATATTCCCATATTTTTATTAAATATCATACAATTTTACTAAGATCTTCCATTTCACTACTCCCTTGATCAAAAGAAGTAATATTTTGCTAATCCACTTGTTCACATATCACGCATTCTAAAATGTGCGTTATTTTTGTATATATTATTTATACAACACGCTTTAAATTCCATAGGAGTAAATAATGATGCTCAAGGTGTGGAAAGGAAAATATATTACCTAAGAAAATTATTGGATAGATACAAATATAATCACAACTTTCTAAAAAATTAATTTACAACTATAATATTTTCCTCTAAACTTATAAAAAATACGTTCTAATGCACAAGAGAAAAAGTCAAGGACAAAATTGATCCATTAAAATACATTCTCTATAAAATTAGACATACATAAAGGATGACTAAATGGCTTATGCTTGTTATTGAGTTTAAAATTAAGTATATTAGTAAAAAATAATGAAAAGATATCTAATTATAGATCAGTTAGTGGAAAAACCATTGGGAGACAATCACCCTCTTACCTTGGATTTTCAAGTTGACTCAATCCTCACTCTTGCTACAATACAAGAATGAAATTTTTAGTTGCATTGGTCTTTCATCACTCATGTCTCAAATACATGGATCATGTTTCTTAAACCATAGAGAGATCTCATATCATAGTATTTCAAGATCAAATTCTAATGCAACAATAACATAGTAAAATGCGATGCATGCATAAAAAATACATAAATGAAATTTCCATCATTAACTAGTAGTTTTAGACTTCGAACTTTTCATCAAACAAGTTAATAATGAAATCCATGAAAATCATGATAAATTATTTCCATAAATATGGATGGTGGATAGCTTCAAACAATAGTGTAAAAAAATCTTTTTCAAATAGATTTTGTGACATAATAACGAGAGAAAAAATATTATGGCTAAAATATTCTCTCTTGACATGTTACTAGACACACATGAGTTGTAATTTCTAGTTGAGAAATTAATCATCCTTGTAAATAATTTACTTGAATTTGAAATTGTATGGAACATTATTGGTTCCAATAATCACTAGTATCTCAAAATTCATTATTATCTACCACATAAAATCCTTTCATATAATATCACATCTATATAAATAGGATTTCTTATCCAATATAACTCCTATTTGATAATAATTGCAAACAACATTTATCATGTACGATACGATGAGACTTTGTTATAGAATCTAGAAAAAAATAATGGAAACATAGTGATCTAATTATTTCATAATGGAATTTGTAGATCTCACACCAATAGTATATTCTTTTAGATAGGAATAATTTGCATAGTATTATTTTCATAACATGAAACAATATGCTTTCTATCATGTTAAAAAAGCCTATTTTTGTATGATTAGGTTCCCACACCTAAATTTATACTAGTATGAAAATAAATCTATTTTTTTTAAATAGACACACATTTTTATTTTTAAAATAGTTATACATTTTAAAATGAAATAGGTACATAATTAAATTTACATAATATTCCTACTCATTTTCATAATGGGTGCATGCTTCATATTATTTTAAATTTGAAACCCATGATTTTTCTTTTGTTCTAGGATTGGATAACCAAACCTTAGATTTAGAATTATTGAAAAATATCATGAAAAGAAGAGAAAATTTAACTTTAGTAATATGGATGATGACTCTTTTTATAGACTTTTCTGATTAAAAAAAACTACTTTTTTTTAGGCCAAAGGTTATATGCCTATATATTATATTAACATAAAGCATTGATTGCAAAAAATCCATAAATGTTAGAGGAAATTCTTCAAAAAGTATACATGTGTTATGATAATTCTTCTACCACCCATATCCTGAATGCATCAACCCAAAGCCAAAATGAATACATTAACCAAAAGCATTCAAATACTATTTATAACCCATAACCACTGCTAGTTACCCCATATTCAAAGATGCAAATGAAATATTGCATATATTAACACATATCATTATCTGGTCCCTACTTGCTTACCCTTCTTATATGACTATGACTAAAATGTACCAGATTTAAAACCTCCTCTACGAGGAAAATATATTAAATTTTCATCTTGTACTCCTTGAGAAGGCAACCTTGCTTGACTTGTTGCAATTTCTTGTGAATGTATTGCAATATTTATGTTGGGAAGTTGAGGAACCATTTTATTACCCTTGCAAACTAGTGGCCCAAAAGATACTTGCAAACATTGAATGCAATCATAAGATTAAAGGAAAGAAGTGACATGATATTTCTTTTTAAATTGATCCACTTAAATCATTATTTAATATTGTGTGCTATCAAATTTGAGGAAGATGAGCTCATCTTGGTGATGTTTTAATGTGCTAATTAACATCTTATTGGAAAATACTCTATAAGCCATCCATCCTATGGAAGACCCATGTGAATACATACAAGAAATTTTTTCCCTTCATGCATTACTATTCATTTTGAATGATTAAAAAATTGAAGTTTGATTAGATAAACTCTTGCCCTGATAGAAGAATCTACTTAAAATATGTATTATTTTGTTGAGTGGATATATTTTTCTATTTATTAATTAGTTTATAAGAAATGTAGTCCATAAATTTTTTAAAAAAATCTTAGAGTAAATATAGGAAGGGCTTGTACCCATTTACAAAAAATCCATAGAGGCCAAGTAAGCAGGCTCATGAGACATGCAACACATAGAAAGTAAAACAATAGAAAATAAACTAAGAT
>VDFB02306264.1:0-35739 GCA_007258455.2 Sequoia sempervirens | reverse complement strand
ATGTAGAAACAAATGAAATATCTCATAACCACAGAAAAGGATAAAACCACATGGGAAAAACTATTCTCCAAAAAAGAGAAAAATAAATAACTACACTAGTGAAAGAAGTCCATAGAAAGAGGAATCAATGTGATCTCCCAAGGATTTCTTCTATTATGCAAGTACAATAGATGTCCCTCCAGAACAAGAGACAAAATGAGGATATGAATCCACCCATAAAGAAAGAGATCTTGTGCCAATAATGAACGCCTAAAGACAAAACACAATTCACTTCCTGCAAATAACATTTCTCCCCTTAGGAAGAAATAGATCCACTATTGATGGCGAATCCATTCCCAAAATACGAAAGAATCAGAATTCAAATTCAAAAGATGTGTTCCTTTGAAAATTTCTCAAGTGTTTACATATCAAAAAGAGATGATGTCAATCTGGAAACTAGTGAAGAATGATGTAGAACAAGCTACAAAGGTGATGAATATGATGGGCCAAAAATGATGATATGGTTGTCAATAAAGAGGAGATGAATTTCCTCAAAGTAATCCTCCAAATCTTCAATATACAACTCTACAATTAAGGATTATATGTCTACAAGATAGGAATCCCAAGTAGTTATGTTTGAAAGATTATGAATTTCCTATTGCACTAAACCAATAGGGGCCAAATATGTGGTGATGTCAATTTGATCAAGAACAATAGAAGATGGTGATAAAGTCTCAATCTAAAGACTTGGGAAGATAAAGACAAGTCTCTAAACCATCAAAACATGTAAGACTTGTGATGTACTCAAGCTCCTCTAAATTATCATCATCAAATGGTATGGAATCTACATTTACAAGAGGAATGAGACAATATGTAGCAAGATCCTCTAGGTATGGTGAGATATGAGGGTCTCCATGGATCTCCCAAAGTTGATTCTAAAGTGTGGGGACAATCAATGTCTAATACAACACATATAGTTTCATAATCAACACTAGAACAAATCACTCCTAAAACATGATCATTGATAATAACCCATGCTAAGTAACTCCTTGGTGTGTCTGGTATAGGTATAATTTCATAAAGATAAGGCAAAAGATCAAGCCACCTGAGATGTTTCAAGATATCATTTTTCCAAAACTCATAGTTATCCTTTGTTAGATGACCACATAAGGATGAACAAAAAACCCATGATACTTCCTCAAATGATAAAATCAAAGTTTGATAACCTCAATACATATAAAGTAGATCAAATGAATTCATCTCACACAAACAAATCCTTTCCAAGTGCCAAGACGTCCAAATAATTGACATAATTATGAAATCACAAAAAAATTGAATAAAATATACTTGGAGAAGATTTTGGAAAAAGTGCATAAATGGATCTAAAGAGCTTTGAAACACCTTTCCAATACCACTAGAATCACAAAAATTGGAGATACAGGCGAAAATTTATAAGCTTGAAGGAAAAAAATGAAGATATAACTTTAAACGAGAATAAAATAAACTAGCAAAAAAATCTGATGACGAGACCTGCACCATTGGAAAGTGCTTGAAACTAGCTTTCCGAGAATATCATGTTTTCCTAATTTTTATGCTATATGCCCAACTTATGCCAAAAATAAAAACTTGCTCCTTGAGGGAAAATTAGGTCTTAAAGGGGGGTTGAAGGGGTTGTACAATTGCTTGTACCAATGATGTCATCATGACATCATGCTAACATCAATGAATATGCTCAGAATATTCTACCTCATCGAGAAAAAATCTAGTTGTTAGTAAATGCAGATGTGCCAAAATATTCTTTCATTTTTGATGAAATATACCACAAAGGTTCTATACACCACTGATCCCTACTGGTTTCCAAATTTTTTGAGATTCTCAATGCCATAATGTTTGGAGTGTCAGAACTTATTTTAGTGGTGTCAAATTTGGCTATTGTTGACACATTGTAGGGCTATCAATCAAGTATTTCAAGTGACAATGATGGTGTTGAAACCACCATCGTGTAGTTAGAGTGCATGAGAAAGCGGCGGTGATGGGAGCCACGATGGAACCTTTTGTGTGAGCCTAGACACAAGGTATTGAATGTACCCTAAAGACTTTTAATTGCCCCTTTTTTAACAATTTGACATTTTTTACATTTTTGAATGGATAAAAAAAATTTAAAACCAAAAAATATTCAAACCTAAGAAATTTTGTACTAACCTGTTTTTTCTTTTTCTACTTCGAATTACTACACAAGGCCTAGGCCATACAACCATACAAATTATTGTATGGAAATATTCGGCCCTAAAGTTTTTTTTTTCAACTTTTTCAAATTTGATAAAACAACAGGTGATCCTTAGGTTTTTGGTCATTTTGGACTCAATGGTGATGCCTGTTTTGCCCTAAGATGAGCCAAATTTTCTCTCAAGGCAAGATCTCTCAGAATTTAGATAGGAAGTCACTGATGCAATGCTTTGATACCATGTTGGAGTTGATAGTGAACCCCACAGTTCCAAAAAATTACTTATAACTAAAATGCCTATCACAAATGAGATCAAAGCAATTGATTTTCTTTACAACTAAGAGAGTAAATATTTATCCACACAAGCATCTGATATGCTTTTTGTAGTGAATAATGAATGTGAATGGATTATTACAATGAATGATCAATTCTTATAAAAGGAAAAAGAAAACCCTAGATGAGGATTCAATTAGATTGTGACAAGTGTCTTAATTTCATGCAATGAGACAACTTGACATATATTTAGCCCAATCTAATAATAAAAGAACACTCATAAGTTTAGCTTAAGTGAATAAAGTAATAAGGGGCCTAGTAATTAATTAATACTTAATTAATTATCAAGTGATGTCCTAATTACTCCAAAAAATTTGACTTTACTAAGAAATATAAGATTTCTTTGAGAGTGATTTTAAATCACTACATCAAGGTTAATTGGTTGACTTTTTTATTAAAATGATCTACTGCTCAAATTATGCTTGCTAACCAGTTTTATTATTTTAACTATTTAACAAAAATATGTTTACTAGGTGAAGCTAAAACAATTCAAGATCTAACTAATGTTAATTACAAAGAATTTAAGAAACTTCAATCATAATTTAAGCATAGAAATGAAAAATACAAAAAATGAGGAAACTATAATAGAAATATAGAATTGTTTGCCTCAAACACTAGCACTTTGTGCAAGCTATAGTGCAACTCATTGTTGTCTCGTACAAGTGGAAACTAAAAGTGTTGTGTTGTCCAAAAAAATATCACCTATGCTAATTTAGCAAAAAAGAAAGAATAATATGACAAAATAATTAGCAACTAGAGAAATAAAATAAAACTATTGCAAGTTAATCTATTGAAGGAAATCAATAAAATAATTAATGATATAAATAAAATAAAGAAAAAATCACCAAGTAGGCTATAAGCTTATTATTTATTTTCTTCAACACAAGAAATGTAAAGAGAAATATTTTATAGTTGTTTTGGGATTTTCCTAAATCAAATCCTTGTATTAGTTTTTTGATTGCCACATCAACCTAGTTTTTATAGTTTTTGAAAATGAAAGTGATAAACAAAACAACTATGTATTCACAATACCATGTTAAAATATGAGAACACAATGGTAATAGCATTATTGAATTCTAAATGCAAAAGAAGATATGATCAGTACAAAAATAATAAAAATAAAATAGTTGAGAAACAAATGAAGAGATTGGAACAATAACAACAACAACAACAACTAGAAAATTGCCTCTAACTTGCAACCAAGAGAGACAATGTTGTTTGTTTAAGTTGCTACCACACCTTTTATGAGTATACCCACAATATGACAACCTTCACATACATAAAATATTGGTAATGACCTTCAATATCAAGAATATGGATAGTTAATTTATTGGTAAAGCTTGAGAGAGTGTTTCTCAAGTGATATCTTGTGAGAGATTGAGAGAATAGTTTTTGAATGATGTCAAAGAGGAGCCTAAGGGAAGGATAACCATTTAGGATGCATTGAAGACATTTACATTCTGCAAGTTAACCATGAGAGAAGGAATGAAATGCTTCAAAATGATCGATGGAATAACAAATTGTTGTGGGACATCAACACATCATGCATACATCTACACATAACACTAAACTCTAGATAATTTAGACTAAACAAATGCTCAATAGGTTCAAAACAACACAAGATTTACAGAAAAGCCAAAGAAAAAAACAAAAGAGTGCTACTATTTTGACATATGAATAAAGCAAACTAACACACCAACGTGAGCATAAAATATGTGAAATTGATAGGGTGCACAATTTTCAACATCACAGTATATACATTAATTATGTCATTCATCAAGACTCAAAGTTTTGAAAAGCACAATTATTTCAATTTTAACCCCTATGATATTTTTTTGATAGACTAGTCCCCCTAAACATAACAACATAACCAAATAACAAATATCCTTATTCATCATCTTATAGTCTACTTATTTTTATTAAAAAAATCCAAAAAATAAAAAAGTCTCTTTATCATGGATATTTATTTGTGTCTAAGGCTTTTCCACACATAATCTAACCACTCATGAATGTCACATCATGCGTGTGGTTGAAAGCATAATTTGCATAGATATTCATCATGGAAATGCAATTTATAAAACACCTCACATTTGCCATCTTATTATTGGCCCCAACTTTTGACTTAAACAAGATAATATCGAGTCCTAGTCAGATATCTAGCGACCCGCTCACACGTGGCACTCATTTATAACTATTAAGTATATTAAAACTTAAGCTTATTGAATACGGTATCCCCCTCACCATACAAACTAAGTAAATGAAATAATTAAAAAACGACACACAAATCTAAACAAAAAAATCTATTGAATACCCACCTCATGCTAAAGTCCAAATGGGACAAATTACATAGATTTAGAAGGTTATGTGTCAAATCTAGTGAAATGAAATGATATAAACTTATTAAATATATGAATTGTTTAAATTAGTTTTTTTAAAAAAAATATATATATCATTATGATTTAAGTAATAATTTGTTGTTTAGTTTGATTTTTTTTAAGGTAGTCAAGTTGTTTTCAGAGTCGATGTTGATATTGTCAGAGGTTGCACATTTCATGAAGTAGTGTCATTTTGTTTCTACCATCGTTTTCTACAAAATAAACATGATCGTCTCGTCTCTTATTCTTCATTAGACATTACCTACCTACTGATATTACAGCTAAAATACAAACCAATCTTGAACGTTATTATAATATATTTATTTTCTACTTAATTTATACTACTTTACTAATGTTTTCAATTTAAAATTAAACTCTTTAATATAATATATTTCCTTCCAACAAATTTTATCATCTAACATTTAAAAACTCTTAGATATTAATAATATCTTGTGTACTTATCCATTTATCATTCTATTAAGTCCAAGAAAATGCCACCTTCCCACTCTAATCTAGTTTCGTGTGGGAAACAAATTCTTGGAAGAGACACGTGTTGCATTAGCGGGTCAAAGGAATTTTTTTGTAACACGTTAAAAATATAGAACCTTATAAATTTAATAGGTAATGATTTACATGAATATTTTAAAAATGTTAAATAAAGACTTAATCAAGCAAAGATATCGTTTGCTTTTAACGTGTATGGTTAAGGACATGGTAGTAGGGAAATAAAATGCTCCTTACTAGGCTAATAAATCATTTAAATAAGGAACTTAGATAAAAAGTTGGGCACTAAAATGTATACGTGGTTAGGTTTAAAAATAGAATAAAATAATAAAAAGTTAAGGTCAATTTTGATGTTATTGAAGAGTTGAATTATTTTGTGATTATATGAATTTTAAATTTAGATTTAGCATGAGTAGGTTGAGATATTTGGGATTTGTAAAAATTAGAATTGTTTTTAATTCTAGGTAGAAATGGTTTACAAATTGATATGTAGAAATGAAGTTGTGATCTATAAATCTTCTATATTTACAAATTGATATTTTCTTTCATGTTTGGACTTGTTAAAAAAAGGTCTTCTTCTTATAACAATTTCTTATAATTGATTCAATGATCGTTTTTATTAAAAAACATGACAACATGCAACAAATGATATTGTCCTAACGAGGACATATTGGAACAAGAATACAAACAAATGATGTAAAGACCAGTATAAAACTAATGTTTCAAAGCTGGTTGACAAATATGCAATGCAATGTGAATACATTAAGATAACATAAAGTTATGCAGTGAGCGACTCAATCACATAAGGATCCTTTTCTAATGGTTTCTAATTGCAATGAAAGATTCTAAATTCTAGATCTTAAAGACGATCAAATGGGCTAGGGGGTAAAAGCACTAAGCTATGTCACACTTTTATAAAGGAATCGACCAATAGTGATCCAAATTTTTAGCTTGAATCACCAAAAAGTGACATATGTTTTGAATTTTGAAATGATGTAAATTAATAAAATATTTATTTTTTAGTGTATTTTATATTTTTTTAAATTAAAAAAAATTGAATATAGGTTTTTGTAAAATTAACACTATAATTTAGTTGTTGATAAAATGTTGAAAATGAAGTTGAACACGACGTCACTCTTTATATAGTCATTTTTTTCCTTCAATTTTTGTGTGTATTTATAAGTTAAAACTTTAATGCATGGATTTATTTTTTCTCAATTTTGATAAATATATTTTTTAAATAAATATTAAAATGTGTGCATCGAAAACACAACTATTCTCATGGGACGTCACCTTTTTTCTTAACTATTTATCCAAAATAAAAAAAAATTAGAACATTTTGACATATAATCTTTTATCTAGTGTATCATAATATTTTCAATTTGTTTGTAATAAATTTTAGTATTTTTCTTTATAAGATAATCAACCTTATATTTTGGTGTTGGTAACCTACTTTTAGTAAAAATAAAAAATAAAAAATAATTAAAATATTAAAAACTATATATATTTGAAAACTACATTAATAGATCTACAAAAGGTAATTTTAATATTTTGAAAAAAATGTTATTTACATGAGTAGGAGTTGTTGAAACATCAAGTTTTTTCAATTATTTTATTTTTTTGGTAAATTGACCTCAAAATGGTGCTACACATGCATTTAATGAAAACTTTTATTTTTGTGGCCATATCTAACTTAGCTACAATGAATCTAGCTAGATCGTATGTTTGATCAAAATTGTTTTTTAGTTAGAAATACTTAAATTCACTTGTTCTAATAAGTTGGCCGAAAGTGTGACAAAACTTTGTAGTTTTACTCAAGTGTAATATCCTTTTATACTTGACTTTTCACACTTAAATTTTTCCTCTACATTGGAATGCATGCAAATATACATGAGTCATTCATGTCAAAGTAAAAAACAAAATAAAGTGAAAAACAAACACAGCTAGAAGCATAATAACTAGAGCAATGATCTAGAGTCTGCCTATGAACTTTACATAAGAGAATGATTAGTAATAATATGCCTCCCTTAACTCTATGTGCGCCCCTTAAGGCATACACACAAATCAAGGAACAAAAATATTAGAGAAAAACTAAGTATGATTACATGGCAATGCATATAGAAATGAATCAAAAGCATGGTAAAATGAGCATCAATCATAAGCATTAGAAACTCAAGCATAAAAAATCTAAAATAAATTTAGCAAAAAATCAAAGATGCATATGTTATGTACTTACCTTTGCATGAAATATGAAGGATGGAATATACCTCCACTATCCTCTCAAATTAGGGAAATCATAGATGCATGTAACTTGTAAAATGTAATTAAAAACCTTGCCCCCAAGTGGCAAGACCAAGTGAGAAGCATAGAACATAAATAATATGTTTAATTAAAAATATAAAGAAAAGTAGGAAAAATGAAACCACAAGATGTATCCTTTAAACTATTTCCCTCATTGGGACTTATGTCTTTAACATCATGATATAGAAAGGAAGTATGACCTAATAACATGTTTCTTTATGCACAAAGGTATCATGTAATGATGGAAGCTTTGGAGACTTCACCTTTACTTGTTCTTGAGATGTATCGTGTGTAACCCTTATCTCACTTAGATTATCATAAAGTGCCTTAGTAAGCATGCAATCATAGACTAGTCCATTGATGTGTACTTATTTGTATGCTTTATCTTATGATTTATGACTTGTTCCACAAGATGTGCTAGATGTGGATGCCTTGTCATTATCCTTAGAAAAATCCTCCCTATAATGATAAGGTATGAAAGATGATCATGCATAACCATTGGTTTCCTTAGCTTGTACCACCATCTTCAATAATAACTTTAATTTTATGATTTAGCGTCATACATCTACCCATGTAAAATGTGCATACACTCAATGATAGCCACAAAAGTATAATTAATCAGTACAAGTCTTAATGGATTAACTACCTTGATCAGAGGCATCTTGATAAGTTGTGCTTGTAAAATTTCTTTCAAAATCCAATGTGGAGATTCTACCAATCTATCAAACCTCCTTTGATTCCTTACTTGTGATGTTGTGGTGAAATCATGCTCAATAATAACAAAATGTGTAACCTAATACTCTTAAATTGTATTATAAGTGTATCATGGAATTGTATAAGATAGTCTCTTAATGTTGAAAGTGTAGTATGATCTTACAAGTACTCATGAGGACAAAGTGCTAGGAATAGGATCACAGAGAAATATACAATAAAATGAATACATAGATAAAATATAGAAATAAAACAAAACACAAAGACACATATATATGTGGTTCAACTAATATGGGCTATGTTTGCGAAGAAACAACTAGTCCTTTTATTCCATCCAATAAAATGAAGGGATACAACCTATATGACATATGTTGTAACTTCCTCTTCTCTCTATGATAGTCTCCTCACAATATAATATAATTTATAGGATTAATAAAATTCCCTCATATAAAGAGGGTGTTACCTTCTAGGGAAAGAAAAGACAACATAACCTCTAGCATCAAATATCTGACCTAATGATAAAAAATCCAAATTTATTTGAATAAATATATATAAAGGGGGATACCCCCTGCACCCCCCCCCCACACTATAAATATTAACCAATAAGATAAAGATCCATAACCAACAATCTCCCACTTGGAGACTAATCACAACAAGTCTAGGAAGATAATCAGGATCCACTAACAATCTCCCACTTGGAGACTAATTATAACAACTCCATCGCTACTACACCTACTGGACTAGGATCTAACTTTGGAATTGGAAAGTTTCTCATTTTCACTATCATCCTTAAAGGCAACGAAAACTAAGCACAAAATCAATTCTCTCAAGTTACTACCTTTATCAGCATGTCTTCAAGATATTGGCTAGTGTGTATCTTTTCTAGCTCCAATTGTCCATATTCCAAAATTGATTGTATGAAATGATACCTAATGTATATATTCTTAGTCTTAGAATGAAGGGTTGAGTTCTTTCAAGATGAATGACACTTTGACTTATACAACCCATTATCCTTTATTTACCAATTCCTCCATAAACCTTTGTAACCAAATCATCTCTTTACTAGCCTCGGTAGAGCAACATACTTAGATTCTATTATTGAAAGTGCAATAACCTTTTGCAATCTAGAGATCCAACTTACTATTGTTCCTCCTATAGTAAAAACATACACTGTGGTGCTCTTCTTGCTATCTATATCACCTACTATATTTGAATCAACATATCCCTATAAAGTAGAGTTGGAACCTCCAAAACATAATACCTGAGTAATAGAACCTCTCAAATACACAAGGATCCACCTTACTGCATTCCAATGCACTTTTACTAGATTTTTCATAAACTTGCTCAAAATCCCATTGCATGTGCAACATTTTCCCTTAGACACCATGGAATACATCAAGCTACCAATTATTGATGAGTATGGAACCTTAGACATGCAAACTATCTTCTCTTGTGTCTTGGGACCCATCTCCTTATTCGATTTTAAATGACTAGGTAAAGGTGTAATTGACATTGTATCTTTCATTTGAAATATTTTCAACACCTTCTCTATGTACTCACTTTGAGATAATATTAATGTGCAATTTTTCCCGTGTCTTATTATTCTCATACGAACGATTTTCTTTGCAGCACCCAAACTCTTCATCATAAATGAATTGACTAATTCCCTTTTGAGTACATTTATATCCTTCATGTTAGACCATACAAAAAGCATGTCATATACATATAATAATAAGATAATATAGTTCCCATTCTCTAATCTCTTGAAATAAACATAGTGATTAAAATGACTTCTATTATAACCTTGTTCTATCATAAACCTGCCAATTTTATTTATGCCATTTCCTTAGAGCTTGCTCTTCTTCAACCTGCACAATAAGTTCGCCTTCCCTTTGACCTCATACCCCTATGGCTACAACATATAAATATTTTCCTCCAAATCGCCATGGATAAAATTTATCTTCAAATATAATTGTTCAAGATGCAAATATTTTATTGCCACTAGACTTAAAATAGTTATAATTGAAGTCATTTTTCACAACATGAGAAAATATTTCATCAAAATCTATACCTTTTTCTATACAAACCCCTTTACAACAAGTATTCCCTTGTACCTCATTTTTCCTCAATCTTCTTTCTTCATCTTGTAAACACATTTGTTCTTAAATGATCCTTTACCTCCAAGAAACTCAACCAAGTCCCAAATATGGTTTTGTAAGAAAGAGTTTGTCTCCTCTTTCATGACTTGATCCTACTTCTTTATGGTTTCTACTTGCACTGCTTCTTCATAACTTTTTGGTTTGCTAAAATCAATCAATAATACATAATATAATGAAGGAAAGTATTATTCAAGGGGTCTACATAACTTGGTAGATCCTCTTGTATGAGTTTGAGGTACCTAATTTTGTTCTTATGGTTGAATATTTTTAATTTTTAGTGCCTTTGGAACTAATTTTTTTGGGATTTCATCAAGAATAGTATATTTTATGTTTTCATTTTCTTGTTTCTTTTCCTACAATTGATCTTTGTACATGACCTTCTCATTGAATATCACATCTCTACTCCTAATGATTTTATGATTTTTATAATCCCATAAGCTATAGCCAAAATCATTAACTCTATATCCATTAAAATTACACTTCTTGGATTGAGTCTCAAGCTTTGTTCTATTATCTATATCAATATGGACAAATACTTCACAACTATTTCTGTTAGAAATGAGTAGTTTACCTTTTTACCTGACCATGCCTCCTCTAGAATACCACCATCCAAGGAACTTGAAGCCCTTTATTTATTAATAAAATAGCAGTATCTACATCATCTACCCAAAATTATAATGGTACTTTTGTATGCAATCTCATACTCCTTGCACGCTCCATGATTTTCCCACTCATCCTTTCTGATACACCATTTTCTTGTGGTGTTCTTGGAATTGTCTTTTGTCTACAAATTCCATAATATGAACAGTAACTATCAAACTACATGTTGTAATATTCATCTTCATTATTTGATTTGAGACACTTCAACTTATTTCTTATCTCATTCTCAACCAAAGCTTTTCTATTTCTTACAAGTACCAAACACATCATATTTTTTTCAAATGAAATAAATCTATTTTTTTAGTTGCATCATTAATAAAAGTAACATAATAATAAGAGCCACCAAGATATGATACATGATCCAGTCCTGATACATCTAAATACATAGGCTCTAAATTTCCACTCTTCTTTTCCTTCCCAATTTTGAGAAATCTAACTCTCTTTTATTTTCCAACAACATAGTTTTCATATAAATCCAAATCATCTTGCTTCAAACCTAGAAAAAAACTCTTTGAATGGAGAATCCTCATCCACTTCTCACTCATTTGTTCCCAGGCCTATGGTGCCATAATATTGTATCTATTCTCATGGAAGCTAAGGAAACAAAGAAATCAAAATTACTAGTACATAAATACAATGTACCTAAATTTTCTCCTTTTCTATTATCAATGCTCCTTAAATAGTGACCTTCCATGAATTCTCTAAAAATTTAAACACGTACAACCTTCACTTCCCAATTTTCCTACTAAAACTATATTTCTTCTCAAATCAAGAACATGCCTCACCTCTTTTAGCAACCATTTGTTTTCATTTAGTAATTTTATTTGTATCTTATCCTTTCCAACAATTTTGCATATTTCATCATTACTCAAATAAACATCTCCAAAATCACCTTGAACATAATCTAGAAAATATTTCTTATGGGTTGTGGCATGAAATGATTCCCCCGAGTCTAAAATCCAAGAATCGGTAATATTATCTAATGAAAGGATCAAAACATCTTACAATACATCACCTATTACATTTGCTTCCTTACTATTTTCTTGTTGTCCATCTCCTTGTTTTCCTTTTCAAGACCAAAATTATTTCTTTAGGTTTCCTTTCCTTTTGCAATTCCAACACTTTGTCCTTCCCCTAAATTTGGATCTACCTTTCTTAGACTTCCCATGATTTTTGGGGCTTTTTCCTCTCTCCCTCTATCTACCCCTATTCTCCACAGTCAAAGCATTACCTAATGTCTCATATGTGATATTCCATTGCATTTCCTCACTAAGGATAACACCAACAACATCATCATACTCTAAAGTTCTTGAACCAAAAACATAATTGGCAATGAGCACAAAATCAAGAGAGCCCTAACCTCACCATCAAAGGTTACATTTACAAAACTTAACTAACTAGTGACCATATTAAACTCATTTAAATTATTAGCAACAAACCCACCTTTTGGCATTTTCATATTAAATAAATGTTTCATAAGGAATACCTTATTAGAAGCTAAGGGTTATCATTTATTTTGATATATTAAAAGCCATCAACATTGCCAAGAACAATTGTATTGTTCCTAGTTCCTTTCTATCAAGAATCCCCCATTCTTGATCTGTCATATTCATAGACTTCTTTCCTTTTTTTCCCAATGGTAAGAAAAATTCCTTCTAATATAAATAGTCCTCCATTTACATCTTCCATAGCTGGTAGTTTTGGTCATTGAATTTCTCAACCCTAAACTTTCCTTTTATTTCCATTGCTCCCACTCAAATCAGAAACCCTCCTTTCAAGTTTATTATCCAAATAAATGTACAAAAATTTGATGCTAATTGTTAGGAATAGTATCATGGAGAAATATACAATAAAATGAATGAAGATATAAAATATAAAAATAACACAAAGACACAAATATACATGGTTCACCCAATATGGGCTACGTCTACAAAGAAATAACTAGTCCCTCCTTTATTTTTTCCAGCAAAATAAAGGGACACAACCTACAACACATCTTTTGTAACTTTATCTTCTCTTTATTACAATATCCTCATGATGGGTTCATTGCAATCCTCATCATTTAATTATAAATGTTAATCCAGAGCGGTGTCAATGGCAATATGCAAGAGGGAGAAGAAATCATTTGCATGACATTCTTTTTCTACAAACATAATTGAAAGGCAATGCATGAAAGAAATTGTTGGAAACAAATATAATCTAAGAGCTGGTAAATGAAAATGTTAGAATGCAATCTATCTTAAAATGCATTCAAAGGGAAATTTTGGAAATGTAAATAACTAGGAATGAAAAGATTGCTGGAAAATAAACTATGAAATGAAAACTACAAACAACTACACTACTGTTGCTAAAAAATGAACTCTATTATTTTATAAAACTCTTCCCCATTTGATTCCTTGATTATAATGAATTTATAAAATTATAAAAGATAACCCTTATAGCTATGCAATAACAGGGAATGGAAAGATTGCTGAAAAATAAACTATGAAATGAAAACTACAATCAAATACACTACTGTTGCTAAAAAGTGAACTCTATTATTTTATAAAACTCTTCCCCATTTGATACCTTGATTATAATGAATTTATAAAATTCTAAAAGATAATCCTTATAGATGTGCAACAACTTGCTAGAAGATAGGAACATGTGCTGGGGGAAAAAGATAAGTCTTTTATTCATCTTGCTAAGTTAATCTCCTTTGGTCATCCAAAACAAATATGCCTATTTTTCAGCCCTTTAACAAGCTCCAAAAAGGTGTTAGAGAGCTAAAAAATTCATACCTTTAGCTTATGTATCATTAAAGCTCATAAAACAGCTCCTAGATGTTTGCAAAAAGATTCAAACTGCCCAAAACTATCTCCTTGATATGCTCCATTTGTTTGCACAACCCAACAACCTACCTTAGATGCTTTGAATTTCCCCTGGATGCTCTCAACTGTTCTCCCTTAACTGCTCATACAAGCCCAAACTTATCAACCTCTTCATAAATGCTATCATACTTATCCTTCACTTAGATCCTTCTTTAGCTCCAAAAATTTTGGATCATGAAAGTAAAGTTCTGGAGTATCAGATTGGTGAAGTTTTCTCTCAATCTACAAACTGAGTTTTCATGAAATTTAATGGGTTTTTTCACCTTCTTGTCTCCTAATTTCTATCCAAAAATATCAAGAACCCAGATCGTAATTTTCAAAATATGATGAAATCTTGACTACTCCAACTGAAAATCTCTTACTTTCTTCATCATGCTCAGTCTTGATAAACTTCATAATTAAGCAAAATACATGTTTTTATTTAGCTAATAGATGAGATATTTTTTTTCTCATCACATCACAATACAATACAATCTACATGAGTAATACAATGCCCTCACATAAAGAGGGGGTTGCCTTCTAGGGCAAGAAAATCCAACATAACCTCTACCGTCAGAGATGTGACCTAATGATGAATGGTCCAATTTTATAATGAATATATGTATAGAATATAGCTTACGGGGCATTACCCTCAAACCCTTACTGAGGTGTGTGACCCTTGTACACCGCAAGAGGTACCCCCTTGCACCCCCTACACTATAAATATTAACCACTAAGATCAGGCTCCATAACCATGTCAACAAAAGTGAATTGTTCTATGAAAGTGTGTATAAGACCTATAAATGAAGTATGCAAACAATACTATAATTGATTTCCATAAATTATGTACATGCAAGGATTAAAAAAAATTCCTTCTTGGATGTGATCACAATAGATTAGATGATGTGATCATCATTAAAGCCTTCAATCCACAAATATCTAATAATATGAAACAAAATAACATGAGATATAACAACAATCTCAACATGACCATTATTAAAATGTGTTAGTGGAGAACAAATTTCATTATTTACAGTATCATGTGTAGAATACCATTAATGAATCAATTATCTTAAATCTCCCTATTAGATAAATAAAGAAAAGAGGAAGACATATCATTGACATTAAAGGTAGGAGAATTCTCATATAAATTAGAAACCCTAGATGTATCCAGTATAAATTAAGGCTAAAATATTAGATGTAGAAAACATAGAATCATAACTTAATAAACCATCCTTAGGATCAATATGTGTATCATAAATCAAAGAATTTTCAATCACATCATGATAAGAGCATGCATGATCATGTAAAGGCACATAGCTAGTGGTAGAAGAAATGTAAGAATTATAAAGCTCGTCACTGGATAGTCATAATAAATGAGCAATCCCAAATCAACAAGTATATTGTTAGACTCCTAAAGAATAATGTGGAAAGATAGAAATATGGAGGAAAATTAGTAGATGCAAGAGGACAATAATCATGAGATGTATAAGGAATATATTCACTACGTATAGCATCATATGAAGCAAAATCCCTAGAATTGTCACAAGATGTGTTGGAAACTTGTAGCCATTTAAAGAC
Source organism: Sequoia sempervirens (assembly GCA_007258455.2). Classification (NCBI taxonomy): domain Eukaryota; kingdom Viridiplantae; phylum Streptophyta; class Pinopsida; order Cupressales; family Cupressaceae; genus Sequoia; species Sequoia sempervirens. The sequence goes on along the minus strand of VDFB02306264.1, from coordinate 20,063 downwards.
AATTTCCACATAACCCATAAGAGAAATCTATGCAACTAAGTATTTAGAATCTACATGCAAGAGAATAGACCACATACCCATGAAAATATGACACAAGATATACCCTGGGAAAACCCTCAAGAGGGAAAAACCCAACCTCCAAAAGCATCCATCTCTCATGTATTATTCAACAATAAATATTACAATACACCTTTTGAGTTTCCATGAACACCATTGAAACAACAAGCCCTCTCCAAGCAATCCATGTGAACAAGCATGCAACCACACATCCTGTGCCATGCTTCAAACCCTCACAAATGCTAACCAAAGCTAACATGCAAAATTGCATCCCACAATAACTACCTTTGTGGTTGTTTTTATAGAAGCAAGCTCCCACAAAACCACTAATTGGTATTACACAAAACCATGTGACTAAAACCATGAGATTACAAAACCATGTCCCCTTATTTAATATTGGGTGCTTTATTTATTTATTTCCCTCAATATTAAATAATTACATTTTTACAACTTAACTTATGTCCCAATGTTGCATGCAACATAAAGTGGCACCAAGAATAATTACATTAAATATATTATGCAAGGTGTACAACACACCTTTTTCCTAACAAGATGTATATAATTTCCCTCATTTTTGTGCTATTAATTAACTAGTTAAGCAATATTAATTACTAGACTGATAATGAATTAATTATATATGATATGTATGGACAACCATCGTGATCAATTAAATTTGGTTCATAATATTAATATGGTAATAATATGTTAAGCCTTTGGTCATTCAATTTAACTATTTATGAAAATGTATTGTAGTTTATTACAAAAGATGTTAATATGTATAAACATGATTTTTATGTATTCTACAAGGGAAAGGATATGTGTTCACTATGGCTTTAAAAATTTAAGTTTTAATAATATTTTATATTAAACATAGAATATTTTTATATTATTTAGTGACTAGTTGTTAATAAATATCATTCGATTTTTTTTATTAAAGGTAAAAGGAGGATTTTGAAAGGGAATCAACTCTTAACAAGTCAATATTGTTTACTATATATACACCATTGAATATTTTTATCAATATTGATTAATAGTTTTAAAGTTTGGGTATTGTACATACTATTTATTTTATATAGTTGAATAATGGTTTCAATATGGTTTAATATTTTTTAATTTAAATATTATTATGTGGAGAGAGATAGAGAGGGAGTTTACTAAAAATGGGAGAATGGACAATTTTTAAGTTAGAAATATGTAATTAAAAATTAGACAAATAGTAAAACTAAAAACATAGTGAAAAGGGTTGTGCTCAAATGGTTAGGCCATAAGGTTCTCACAATAGAGATCTAAGTTTTAATCTCCCAAGTGACATATAAGAATCAAAGAGTGTGATATGGATGGGAAGCTCGTAGTTGGTCTATAGTGGAAATTTATGAGAAATGTATGTGATTGTAAGTCCTATGGTGGACATATTGGTCTTTATTGGACATCTGGTGTGTGGACCCCTAAAACCAAACCCTTGTGCTAAATAATATAAAAAATTAAAAATAAGCTAATAATAAGTGAATGGAGAAATTTGTTGAAAGAGAATTTGGTAATAAATTTATATTGATTATTGAATTTAAAAATGGAGATGAAAGAAATTTCTCTTTAATTGTAAGAAAATTAGTAGACAAGTAGAGAAAGGAAATTGTTCTATTATTCCAAACATATTAAATGTAAAGAAGGGATGATGGGGAAACCTTTGAATATTATGATAATATTGAACCTTCCCCTCTAATGACTATTATTAAGACAAATATTTTTGGTATGTAATAGTTATCACCAAAAATTCATCAAGAATTATGCGACCATTTTTTACCCAATAAAATAGTTTCTAAAGAAGAAAATGAACAAGAATTTTTAAGGGAAGTCCACAATGTCAAAATTCATTTGACATACTAAAAATAAAAATAGCTAATGTGTGAATATTATCATTCCTTGATTGGAATCAAATCGTTGATGTGCATTTACATGCATCAAGGACAACTATAAGTTCATACTTGCCAAAGCTAGAGGAAACAAATATCATTCTATTGCTTTTGAAGAAAAAAACATTGAAAAGAAGTACTTGCAATGATGTATGCTCTACAAATTTTTTGACATTATCTTTTGACTACACCATTGATATTATATACAAACCATCAACCATTAAAGTATCTAATTAATAGAATATACATCCAAGGTGGATATGTAATGACTCATGCATTTTAAGGAATTCTTCAAAGTTATGGTTAATCCAATAAAATTTAATTAGGGTTTAGATTACCTATGTATATTTAACACAAGGGAAAATAGGGGCCCCCATAAATGTAGTTTTTTGGTGTAAACCTATTTAGAGTAAATGTAGTGCCACAAGAACTAAAATAGATAGTAGAGTTTTTTAAATAGAGACTACAAACAAGCACTAGTGAGGAGATATAAGGGATAACTATTTAGGAATTTATTTATAAACTGATTGGAGAAGAATAATGTATAATTTAAAATGGTGAAATATTATGGAGGGTCACTATAACTCTACAAGCTTGCAAAAACTTAAAGAAATGTCAAATTAGGGACGTGGGGTCCCATAGGGTGTGCCAGAATGTATGACCTTAAAACATAATTGCAAAACTACTAAAACATAAGAAATGAATAAATGAGAATTATAATAAAAAGTCACAACAATAAAGCAAATAAGGTAAATTGATTCAAAAAGGTTCATGCAAATATGCAAGCATTGAAACACATAATTTTACCCTAACATAACTCCATTGCTCTCCTCTATTTCACCTTGGGAGAAATGGTGTAAAACCTTTGCTCTCAAATTTGTATTTAAGAACAATAGCATCAAGCACCTACAAAATACAAGTAGAGTTTTCTTGCACGATTTGATATTGAAGAATGAATGATAGGATGGTTTGATTTATACATATTTGGTGACATCGATCAACAGTTAAGGTCATATGAAAGACTGAAAAGGATCAAGGGTGGAGGATTAATGAGAGGAATTGATTGATTGTTAACTGACTACATGATTTAGGATGACTGGTTGCATGATTCAGTTAAGAGGATTGATTGGAGTGTTAACTGAGACTGACGGTTAGTAGACTGAATTGATTAATCAATGGACTCAAAGTGAGTTGGAGTGAAGTGAATTTAATTGATGAGTGAATTGATTAGATTGATTAGTGAACTGAGAGTAAGTCTCAGTCAATAGGTGAGATGGAATTTGTATGAGTATTTAATAATTAAATAAATTTAATTATTATTTACATGTGCAAGATTAAATTTATTAAATAAATAAAATAAATGATTTTCTTTATTTTGGAAGAAGATAATATTTGAGAAATAAATTAAATAATTAAAAGCAATTATTTAATTTAGGAAGTGAGAATTTGCATGAGTATTTAATAATTAAATAAATTTAATTATTATTTACATGTACAAGATTAAATTTATTAAATAAAATAAATAAATGATTTTATTTATTTTAGAAGATAATATTTAAGAAATAAATTAAATAATTAATTAAAAATAATTATTTAATTGAGGAAGTGAGAATTTGCATGAATATTTAATAATTAAATAAATTTAACTATTTTTTATAAAAGAGGGTAAAGCTTTATTAAATCAAAGAATGAGTCAAATGACTCCAATCATTTGCTCCAAAGTGGAATCAAAAACCCTAGAAATAGTCACATCCACAAAGCCCAAACTAGAAAACCATTACTCCCTTTTGTCAGTAAAAATCAATTTGGCAAGATCTTGGGAATACTCCCAAGATAACTGCTCCCAATCTTCCACCTACCAACCCCCAGCATTCTCATATGCCTATTTCACCAAACAATCAACCACTCTATTCCACTCTCGTGGAATATGGATAAAGGAGACAAACTCTAACATGAAGGTCAATCTAAGAATTTTCCTAACCATTGAGGCAAGATGACAAGTGACACCAACCAACATCTGACTATTTGGCATATTAATCAAGACCTGAGAATCTAACTAACAAATGATATGATGTTATCCCAAAGCATAAGATCTCTCAATAGCATATAAAATCGACAAACCTTCCATAACGTTCTTACTTTTTTGCCATTTATAAATAGAAAAGAAGAAAATGACATTACTAACCATGTCCCTTCCAACTTCGCCTATTCCTGCATGCCCAAGATTACCCCTTGAAGAACCATCGGTATTAATTTTTAGAACACCATCAGGGGGGGGAAGCCAATGACCTGATCCCTCTAGGTTTTCTTTCAAAAAATTATGATTTCTCCTACCATAAGGATACCCTTGCCTAATGCCAACAAGACCCATCCTCTGAATAATTTCTTTGTCCCCTTTATCCAAGGGAAGAGACACTTCATATTTAGTAATCACAGTCTCTTGAACCATGCCAACAATCCTCTGCCACAATTGATGGATCATCATATTATGATCCCTAAAATTCCTCCAATTTTTTTCAAGCCAAATCTGCCAAAGTATGAAGGATGGACCAATGTACCACACAATTTGAAGAAAGGAGGCCTATGTTGGAGGCCTACCCAAACTTCTCCAAAAATTAACTAGGGATGAAGCATGGACACAAGCTTGCTTCCAATAGCCCCACCAAAGATGTCAAATGTCTCTAGAGAAAGAACACTAAAAAAATAAATGACAATAATCCTTTTCATTATTACCACAGAGAACACATATGGAAGGTCCATGAAATCCACGTTTTTCAAAGATTATCCCATGTGAGGCATCGATTCCAAGCTAGAATCCATTTAAGAAGTAATTACATTTAGGCCATGAAAATTTGTTCCACACATTCTTCCACCAATTGACTTCCCCCCCATACTTTTGAAGGTACAACTCTTGATATCTAGAGGCAACGAAATAGGCCCCCTTGGGATCCAAGCTCCAAGCCAAGATATCCTTTGCCCGAATTGAGCTACAAACTCTCCCTTCTGAAAATTCTCCTTAGCTCAACACAGTCCTCAAAATGTCCACCAACTGACCACTCTATAGGGTCCTTCCATCTAGAGACTTCCATCTATCCCATAATTACAAAATGCTTGAAATCTGCCACCCGCGACCATCCAACTTTTGAGAATAGATGACAAAGACCTTGCAAATGAGGGTACATAGATTGAATAGGAGGATAACCATCCTAGAAATCATTCCAAAAGAGGGCTTCAAAACCCCTATTGGAAATTCAAAACAAACCTTTCTTAATCAAATTAGTGCCCTTCTTGAGAGTATCCCAGATGATAGAACCCTTACCCACCAAAGCAACATGAGGAACCTCATATTTTGCCACCCCCATGAGGTATTTGGTGGAAATAATCCTAGCACATATCTAGTCCTGATTATTGCACCATCTCCAATAAATCTTGGCATCCAGAGCCTGACAAACAAGACTGGCTTGTCTTCAAGCCAAGGCCCCCATCCTATTTTGGTCTACAAACAATCTCCCACTTAATCAAAATTCACTTTGAAGAAGACAAGTTGCCTACTCATAATAATTTCCTTGAGAAAGCATCCAAATCCTTAATAAAACTCCCAGGAGCCACTTGAAGCATACATCTGAAGATGGGAAGGACCTAGATCACAGATTTTAGAAGCAACACCCTCCCAACAAAGGACAACCATCTATGAGTCCAATGATTCACTTGTGATTGAAACTTATCAAGAATACTTTACTAGGTCTCTTGTGGAGGGGGACTAATAGAAAGAGGAACACTAAGATAAACCATAGGAAGCAAACCAATCTGGAATCTAAAAATGTGAGCAATTTGTTGTTGGATGAGAAAAGGGGTATTGAAGAAAAAGATGGAATATTTACTTTCATTAATCTATTGCCCTAACTTTCCGAAAGATAAATATCCAACACCTAATGGAAGTTAGTAGCTTCCTTGATCTTAGCCATACCTATCAAAGCAATATCATAAAAAAACTACAGATGAGACTAAGGAGGCACACCATTGCCCCAACTCCAACCCTGGATAAGACCACTAGAAACATGGCCTTTAATGACACGCCCCAAGCCTTCAACCATAAGAATGAACATATATGGTAACAAGGGATCTCCTTGCTAAAGACCTCTGGAAGTGTGAAATAAGGAAGAGGGTTCACCATAAACAAGAACAGAGAAGGAGGTGGAAGTAACACAACTCAAAACCCAGGAAACCCAATCCTCAACAAAACCAAAGGCATAAAAAACTTTTTGAAGAAATGACCATTTGACCCTATCATAAGCTTTAGCCATATCAATATTAATAAGCATAACCTTCTCCCTAAAAACAAACATGGAATGACTAGTCTCTGTAGTAATGACCACACCATCCAAAATTTGCCTATCTATTACAAATCCTCCATGTTCATTAGAGATGAGCCCGTTGATCCACATTTTAAGCCTCTCCACAATAAGCTTAGATAGAATCTTATAGATCACATTCCACAAAGCTATTGGTCTAAACATATTCATCCTATTCACTCCTTCACATTTAGGAATCAAGGCAAGAAAAGTAACATTCATAGCTTTTAACATCTGCTTACTTTTCTGAGATTCATGAACCACCTCAAGAAGATCTAATTTTATAATTTCCTAAAATTCTTGAAAGAATTCAATAGGAAATCCATTAGGGCTTGGTGCCTTTCCTTTCTTCATCTTGAATCCAATACCCTCCATTTCATCAAGAGAAATGGGTCTCATAAAGCTCTCATTCATTTCTAGAGAGACAAGAGAAGGGATACAACCAAGGATGTGACTCTCTTCATCAGTTGCCCAAGGATCCTCTATGAACAAAGCTGCAAAATATTGCTAGGCCTCCCTAGAAATCTCCCAAGAGGAATCCAATTAGAGACCCTTAGAAGACATAAGAGAATTAATCAAATTCCCATGCCAATGGGCCTTGATAGAATTATAGAAGAAAGAAATGTTTCTGTCACCTTCCCAAAGCCACTCTAGTTGAGCCTTTTGCTTCAAAAATATTTCCTCCTACAACTCCCATTCTTCTAGATTCTTGAAAGCGGAAGCCTCCACCTTCAAAAGCCCCCTCAAAATACCTAAATCTCTTAGCTCACAAGTGATAGCATCCAGATGGTCCCTAGCCTCCAACTTGGCTCAAAATAAATTACCAAAAAATTTCCTATTTCACCTTTTAGGTTGAAGCTTAATATACTACAATTTCTTGAAAAAAGAATGCATGGCAATACCATAAGCCGATTTACCACGAGGCCACCCAACGAGCATTAAATCTTGAATCTGGGGGTCACACAACCACATAAGCTAAAATTTAAAAGTAGGATTCTTGGAGACTTTGGAAAGAGAAGTAAAGAATTTGATTGGCCAATGATTCAATCCCTGCCAATCCAAAATTTCAAAGCTAGTAATCCAATTACTACCTATCCAAAAACAAGAGACCAAAAACATATCAAGTCTTTCAAAAATTGAGTCCTACCACACCTCCTATTATTCCATGTAAATAAGCCATTACTAGGCCTCACATCCACAAGATTAAGACCAGAAACATTATATTTGAGGAGGAAAGATGAAGGCTCCAAGCTTTGTAACCCACCCCTTTTTTCTTCCAAATTGAGCATAGCATTGAAATCTGCAGTTAAAATCTAGGGATGAAAGGGAAAAATAGAGTGAATATACTTAATATGAGACCAAAGGCAAGTCTTACCAAGAATGTCCGTCGGGGCATAGACATTAGAGAACAAAATGATCTCTTCAATCTCCAAGCAAGAGGCAACCATAGAGATATAACACCTGCTAGAAAACCACCAAAGAGGAGAAACCTTCAATGGGTTCCAGAAGCAAGCTAATCCCCCAACACTACCATGAGCACCAATAAACTAGCATTGAATTCTCCACCAAATTTAAGAAGCCAAGTTACCCATACTCTCCACAGACAACTTAGTTTCCTGGATACATAAAATATCAGGTACATGAGCCTTCACCAAATCTCGAACAAATTTTTATTTAGGGCCATTGTTCAAGCCCCTTACATTCCAAGAAAGAATATTCATTTTTTAGAGTTGGAGAAATGGGAATCGATAGTCTTTACCAACCTAGATTCTGCCATCGTCTCACCCATTAATTTGATTTTATCCTGATCCTTCTTCCTCCCAACCTTGAGAGGTTTCTCATTAACTCCCTTCTTAAAATTCTTTTGAAGAATTCCAAGAGAGGAGGAAGTTTTATTCCCTTGATTTGACTCCAAAATAGCTTTGCTTGATAGAGGAGCATTGCCATCTAAGACCTGATCCAAATCTTTACTCAAAGTCTCTAAAATAGTTGGTGTAGCAGGGTTAACTAGAACATGATCCACAACCATACTAGCATCTACCATACCAACCTCTTGAACCACTTGAGTCTCTGCATCACTGAAAATCTCATGGTCCCCCTCCATGACTTCTGAAACCATATTCAACATACTAGGATTCACTTCTTGCTAATCTAAATCATCAAGGACATCACAACAGTTGAAGAGCCCATCCTCCTATCTATCTTTAAGAGTTCTTTTTCTCCCTCTATGTTGGTTACAAGGTTTAACTAAAATAAAACCCTCCTTATTTGGAGCATTACCTGAAACAAGAGATTTCCCCTTATCCACCTTGGTGTGGTGTCGAGAAGGCCAGACCGGAGTTGACACAAGAGATTGAACCTTAGGACAGTTTTTCTGCAAATGGCCATATTCATGACAAATCTGACACCTAAAAGGAAGAGATTCATAGTCTAGTTGTTGGATCCAAGAAGTGGAACCAAGATGAATCTCAAGTGAATATGGAAAAGGGTTATTCAAATCAATCTCAATGCAAATGCGAGCATAAGAGATTACCTTTTTGTCCAGTGTTTGTTGGGACAGGCCCACTAGTTTACCAAGCAGCATAGCAATGGAATGGAAAATATCATTCCTCCAAAATTCTAATGGGAACCAAGGTAAACAAATTCATATAGGAATACAAGATGGTAGCTCCTCCAATGTGTTAAAACCAACATGCCATGGTTTTATAAACAGACCCACCTAGTTGTAAAAATATGGACCACCTTCAAAATCCTTATTTTGATCAACCATGCAGTTGGAAACCACTAGGAAATAATTGTTAGCCGTTGAACATAATGTCCATCTCACCCTCAGGACCTTCCAAGTACATTGAACCCAAGAGTCCAAAAAGGGAAGAGAGACTCGAATCCCCATAAACTTGCAAATTAGAGCATGGTTTTCCAAATAATTAATGTCCTCTTCAACAAAAGCTAGTTGAATCACCAGCATTGGATGATCATGGCTCCTTTCCAAGCATCCACTGACTTTGGAGATTCTTAGACCTCCATTCACTGGATGGCTTTCCCCATTCAAAAATTTGTTCAAAAAGTTCATATCACTCGCATGCAAAAATGAAGACGGGTCATTCCTGCAAATTACCTCTTGAAAAGACATAGTCAACCCCATAGTGACACCACTAATTGATACTAAATCGACAACAAAGAGAGAGGGCACATACGTAAAACAAAGAGAACCCAACCTAAAAATCAACAATAAACACCCCCCCTCCCCAAAACTAGCAATGAAAGCAAACAAAAGACAAAACCCACCCCTCAGAACAACTCAAACCTGCCACGACGCCCCCACACACTCAACAAAGAAATGCAACACAAAATAGGACAAAACATGCCACAATAGAGACCTACGAGCCTTACCGCAAGCCACGCAGGCCATCACAAGCCTGCACAGCCTTCCTGTCTGCCAACGCCATTTTTTTTTTTAACGAGGGGAATCGGGTGTAGCACGGCCCCCCATAACCCCCCACCGCTAAACTTTTTACCGTGATTGGCAGGCGCGGGACACACCACCTACCATGGGAGCACCAGAGTCAAACCCATGGTGGGCGCCTTGCTACAGGGAACACCTTAACAACTGAGCTCAGACCGGGCCCCAATGCCATTTTTTAATGCCAAATAAATTTAATTATTATTTACATGTGCAAAATTGAATTTAATAAATAAAATAAATATATATTTTTTTAGAAGAAGATAATGTTGAGGAATTATTGCTTAATTTAAGTAGGAATTGATTAAATAAAAAATAATTTAATTTTGGAGATAAGAACTAGATAATTAATTAAATAATAAACTATTTAATTAATATAGATGAATATATAATATGAATTAATTAAATAATACAAGATTATTTAATTAATAGTGGAAGGTGAAATTTGATAATAATTAAATAATAAAAAAATATTTAACTATAGAAGATAATATTAGAATATTAAATAATAGAATTATTTAATTAATATTGAAAGAATAATTAGGTTGGTGTGATGTTAGGAAACATTAGTTGATTTTAGATTGTCTACGGACACCATTTGGGAATTTGTTGGGCAAGAATTGATTCTCCTTTGGCCAATCTCCTATGAGGATTGATTTAATAATAATGAACCACTATCAAACTATATACCTAGGATGACGATGCTCTTAAGTAAATGTTCTTTTGTGATTCCCCTATCATTTCAAAATGAATAATAAATGTCCTTAAATACAATAACATAACACACAAATCGATAAGAATATGTTAGGTTAGCTCACAACGACTAGTAGGATGAAGTTGGAAAGGTTTAATTTGGATTTTGGAATTCAAAAGCTTGAGGTTAGATCCATAAACACATAAATAACTTGGGTCAATTATGCACTCATAGACCTAATCTAGAGTGGCAAATGAGAGGCTAGGGATCAAAACCAATTCCTAGAGTTTAGTGATGATGGAAACAAATTGAGATAAAGTCATGAGACAAAATTCACACAAGAATATGCCACTTGTAAACTTATTATTGTATAAAAGACTAATTAAAATGAACCCAAAAACAAAAGAGAAAAGAGCATGGATATATGTTTGTACCATTATAAAAGTAAAACAATTAATCAATAGTTATTTGTTTTCATTAGAATTCTAAAAGAATAAGAATACTTTTTAACGTCAATGAGAAAAAAAGGAGCTTATGTTGTCTCACTCACAAACTACCTCTAAATTGGTTGAAAGAAAGCTTATTATGCAAAAGTGTTTTACCTCACATGGGAATGTGATGAAAAAGAGTATTTTGGAGTCACAAGTAAGGGGAAAGCAAAGTTGATTGCAAAGTTAAGGATCGGGTCATGTCATTTAAGATGCGAAACTAGAGTCACGTCATCTAAGATGCGAAACTAATAGATGGATTATACCTAAGAGAGATCAAGAATACTGTCTTTTTTGCAACAAAAGATTATTTGAGACCCATGACCACTTCATCATTGAATACACAACTTGCAAGGATATCCATATCCAATAAAAAACAATCTAAAAATAGATAACCTAATCATTTTAATGAAAAAAACAAGATTTAACAAAATACTTTTTTGATCAATTTTAAAAAGAAAACCGATGTTAAAATAAATTTAATGTTGAGAACTTCATTAAAATCTTTCTTTCATTCATTCATAAACAACTGTAAGATTTTGGCCTTTTGAAAAGAAAAAAATTACTGACTGCATGCTGCATGCTGCATGCGTATTTTAGTTGGCCATGAAATAATTTGGGGCAAGTTGTGGATCCGCGAGCCTCGCATGGGCTCAATGATTGGATGTTTCCGGCACGGTAAAGGTCGGGGAGGGGGGTGAACGACGAGAAGTGCAGTCCCAAGAAGGATAGACAGTGATGACGTGGCACAACCCAAACCCCTCACATCCCTTTCTATAACTTCACAGGGACTGTCTTGTTCGACACGCGTACGATGAAGACACTTTTATTATTTATGTTTTCTAACTTGCGCTTAACTGATACGTGCGGAGGAGAGTGATTCGGGATAGCTCGGAGGGATGACAAGACACCAAGTCATGATCGAACGGTTGGGAGGGCTTGTTGGCCTTGGGCTTTTGCTAGGAAGGGAAGAAGGAATATGTGGAACATGGGCTTGGCGTACAAGGAATTGCGTCCGCGTACAAGGAATTGCTCCACAAAGAATTCCACTTCAACTTTTCTTTTGACTCGTTAAAAGGTTTTTGCGACGCCAAGAAATTGTCTGTCAAGACCCAAGATTGAGACGCCTTTCCCATTAGCTTTTATGTTTTGGATTTCTATCAGATTGGGGATTGAGCAGAGGCCTCCGTGGGGCTTGTTCTTGCCAATTTTATGCAATACTTTTGGCCAGGCATTGGGTGGAATTTGTGGGGGCAGTTTTTGTTACATGGGCTTTGGAAGTGGGGAAATTTGACCTTTTTGTTGAAATTTTGAAGCCCTGGTAGAAGAAGGTGGTATTTGATAAAGAAATAATCTTGAACAGATTTGTTGGTGTTTTGCCATTTGGGAACTGTGATTTGTTTTCTTTTTAAGAAGCATTTGTGGGGAAAGAAATCCGGAGGAAATTTTCTGTTGGGTATTTGAAATTTCTTGGAAAGCCTGAAGAAAGCCTCACGCTTTGTTTTGGTTTGGTTGGTTAGCATACAGTGCATTTCTTTTAATTCAAATTGGATTGGATCCTCTGTTGCGCATTGCGAGTTTCGTATTTGGCTTCATCCTGCAAAAATTGGTTTTGGCTTGAACCCCAATGGCGTTGGCATTCACCCATCTCCCAAGCTGGCTTTGGGGACAAAAGAAGCAGGAAACTGCAATGTCTTCTTCCTCTTCTTCTTCGGCTGCATCTTCTGTGCCATCATCCACCTTTGGAATGGGTGAGATGGTGAAGTTTCCGGCAATGATGGAGGCTCGAGTGCCCCCAAGAAGAGGAAGGAGGAAACTTCAGAAGCGGAGCGAGAGTAGAAGGGAGAGGGAATTTGATGTGGTGGTGGTTCCATCTGATGGAGGGTGCATTTCAGGGTCGGAGTCAGATGACTCGGATTGGTCCATTGGATGGTTTGAGCCTCATGGGCCTGACTTCTCCAGTGAAAATGAATCAGAGAATAGTTTTGCAGTTTTGGTGCGTTGCTATGGCCTACCTCCTGCAGAACCCATGCCTTTGTCCTCTGCTGAAGACACTCCCAAAACTCAACTCTTGGAAGCAATTCTCTCCAACCTCTCCAATGGTTCTTCTGATGGTTAGTATATATGCATTCAATACTCTTAAGGCCCATTTTTTTTTAAGATGAAAAACACAACAACGTAGCATTTTTAATTTTCCAGTTGTAACCTTTGACATTGTGCCATTCGTTTTGGAAGCCCTCATTTCATAACCCAGTCGGAATTGTTATTTACTTATCTGTTTTCACAATTTTAAAATGATTAGAAAACCCACCTTGAGGGGCCTGGGCCGCACCTCCAAATCTGAGGCATATCCATTTGGACTTGCTGTCAGACAGTTGGATACAATTCTGGTGGGTTACATCAAGCTCCATCAGATCTCCCCATTGATTATTTTTTATTTTTACCTCATATCTTCTTACTGATCCTTATAATCAATCTTTAAAAATTCGTGGTAACTTTGCCGGTTCTATTTTTCAATTCTGTTCTTCAAAATCAATTCTCTTACAATTTTGTTTCAATACCTCATGGACCTGATAGTTATTGTGTTTTGCCCTCGGTAGAAAATCCTTTAATTTCTTATATAATGGTCTGGTTTGGGCATAGGTTTTGTAGCCGAAATAAGGACACTTAAGGAAAGCAACATACATGACTTAGCATGAGAAAACACCCGAAAGTATTCTACCTTTGTTACTATTTGTGGACCTTTTGTATCATTACTATTTGATAAAGCTTCAGGAGTGTTACTTAGACTGGAAATTGCATTTTACCACTGGGTCTGAGTTGTTTCTATTCCAGCATTTTTTTCTATTCCCTCTCAGATTACCGGGTTCCTATCATAGGACTCAAATGGGAAATTATTGCCTTCAATCTTGAATTCTAAGCTTAGGTATAGTGGAAGTTGAACATTGCGGGCATCACTGCTCAAGATGAATATTTTGGAATTTACAACGGCAATGTTGTAATATTTGACACACAGAAATGTTCAAAGAGATGGAAATTTTGTATAGTCAACAGGTAATCTGGTCTACAAGTACAAAGCGTCTTAATTTTTTGTCAACATTTGTTGTGGCTATGCAGGCTTTGTCGTAGTCAATATATATGACCAATATGTTCACCTTTAACAGGAGATCAATCCAATTTTTTCACTAATGAGAAAGGCCTTCTTCACATTGTTGAATTATAATTATAGTCTCTGATTTTAACTTCTTGTTGAAGTTTTGGGTCTTGTGACAATTATGGTTTAAGAAAAATTGCTTAACAAAGTTCTCTTCTTAAAGAACCCAAGGAATATAGGATAGTGAGCCATGTTTATTTCATCCTTATACAGATCTTGTATATGTCTGGGAAGCTGTTTGTTTCACATTTTTTTAATTTTTATCTGGCAAGTATGCAGTTTTGTTTGTGAGCTTGCTGACTAGTTTCTCGAGTCAGCAGTTATATATACTGACATCTGTGATTATTCTTTACAGAAGGTTTAGTTAATGCATACTTGTTTGTCACATTTTGTTCTTGCCTAAAAACTCTTAAGTTTAATCAGCTGTTTGAAGTTTTCTGTGTATATTTGTCTGGTCAGCTGCCTGATTTAAATTTTAGACTGTTGTCAATGCATACCATATGAGTAATCAGCTCTTTATTTGGAGTTGTATGACTCTTGCCTGGAACTGAGTTATTTGACTTTTGATCTGATTCTTGCTGTAGAACTTGCAGAGTGCTTAATTGATTTATATTGAAATGTTTTTTGTATTTTGCTTTTGCTGCAAAAATGTATTTCTTTATTTTTCACAGTTGATTTAAAGCTATTGGTTGTGTGCTTTTGTGCAGACAGTAAAAGATACATGGAACAGTGGTTGTCATCTCTGCATGAACATTGAACATGAGATTAAAGATAAAAAAAATCAGCGCACCCTGAAATTTGGTAGCAGATGTATATTTTGGGAGGCATGTATTGTTGTATGCTCTTCAGCCTACTTGCACCACATGTATGCCTTTTCTTGATTTATTGAATATGAAGGACTTGGTTGCATACCTACATTTCCTATATGTACAGAACAAATGTAGATGTGACAATGGCATTTACAGCATGAGGTACAGAAGTAGTAATACAGAAATGGGTTAAGCAGATCAGGAATAATAGAAGCTACTTGCTGCCACATGAATATATATACAAGTTTGACGCCTACTTAATATTTTGATTAACTGTGTTCATAGCAGCTCGGTCAGTGGTTATGTTGTTACTGCAAACAATCTTCAAGGACATTTTTGTTTTTAAGGTGGAGTTGTGATATCTCTAGTTCTCGAAGGCAGGATTCAACAGCATCTGACTAGAGTTGTGCTTTTTTAACCGATTCTTGAAGCAGGATTTTGGTAGCATATGACAATTAATTCATAAAGAAACTATCTGGGGAGTACATATGATTGAGCCCTCATTTTCAATTAAGATGAGCCAGTGTGAAAAAGTCAAATTCGGCTTTCCTCCCTTCTGGGAGAGCATATGGGTGAATCTATTTAGTAGCTATTCTTTTGTACATATGATGTATATTATCAATGTGCGCATCCTGGTGTGTGGGGGATGAGCACTGATATTTAGCATTCATAAAGAAAATTGAAAAAAAAAAGAGGAAAAAGAGGTAATACATAATATTGCTTGTAGAACATATTTTGTATCCTGATCCAGTTGTATATAGATGTTGACTATGTACATACAAATTTGTAGATATTTTATCTTTTGAATTTATGAATTCTTCAAGGAAAATCCATTAGCGGTGAACTAAAAGTTCTAGTGGCCGAGGCAACCAGAATCGCAAAAATTTTAGCTTATACATTATCATATGATTGTTAACACAAACCTGCAAGTTGCATAAAGGTCAAGCCGATCTATTTGGAAATCACAACATTTTAACTGTTATGCAAGCTGATCTATTTGGAAATCACACGTTCACTTTCTATGTTTTCCTGGATAAAATTTTCAAGTTTTCTTGGCATGCCGAAAACATTCAACAACTAATACCTACATTAAGTGAATGGCTTGAGGATTCCACACTATTTTTAATTTTATTGAAGAAGCTGAGAAAGTTCAACTAACAGTTTACAACTACTAAGAGTGAGATCACAAACAAGTCTGACAGCCAAACAGAAACAGCCATAAAAAACACAGTCAACAACACTAAAATACTGAAAGAAAACAGAACCATTCCTCCACCAGGGGGAATGACTTGTATTTTGGTGTTTATATCAACAATGATGCTGTGGATGCTTTAGATATACTGAAAACTCATCTGATTGACACTCCCCTGTTCAGATATGGACAGCCAAGGGATGCAGTAGCATCATTTGTGGTGTTGAGGTCCTGGTTCTGCTTAATAATGTTGCTTTGACTTATCTGGCTCCGCTAGTTGGTTCATTTACTGTTTTAAACTGCACATGTGCTTCACCAACTCCACATTGGAATCCTGTGCTGCTTGTAGTAGCCTACAAAGGTTGCCGTATGTAACAACATGCCAGATTAAAGTCTTTGTATTGCAGTTTTCATAGGAAATCTTTGCTAGCAACATCTAATAATTAGTACTTTCAACCTTGTCTAAAAGGGTTTTACGATTACTCCCAGTCTCCCACAAATAACAACTTTCAACCAACATAAGCCAGCTTTGCCCCTCAGTATATTCTTATATTTTGCACATCTCTAGATATGTGAGATGTTTGTGGTCAAGTTGGCATCTGGGTGAAAGAGTTTACATCGATAGCATCAAGTGCCTGCACAGTGATGACACCCAAGAAACAGACTGAACATTGAATGATAATTTTCTGGATGTTTGTTGGTGCACATTAAGCTGCACCTTAAATTAAAAACGTAGGATAGCTACTATCCTGTTATTTCATGGTATTCAATTCATTTTATCAATTAGGGTGGCCTGTGTCATCTGTGGGTGCTTTTGCCTTGAAGTGCTTTTTGTTGAGATGCTTTTTTTAATTGAAAGTTTACAAGCTATTACCTAATACTTGGCATATATCCTGGCTACATCCATGCATCACATGGTTTCAGGTAAATTCACCACCAGTAATTCATTGTCGTGACATATTCGTATACGTATACAATTCAACACCAGCGATTCATCGCCGTCGTATATTCACCACGTATACCTTTTTTATGCGTTCAACAAAATCTGTGTACTTTTTTTTTTTGGGTGCTCCTGGCCACTTAAATATTGAAAAATGTATACGTGGTGAATATACCACGGCAATGGGTTCTTGGAGGTGAATCGCATATGTGATGAATATGTCATGATGATGAATTGCTGGCGGTGAATTGTTGACAGTGAATTTCTGGGCAATGAATTTTCCTAGAGCCATATCACATTAATACCTCTCTTCTCTCCCCTCTCCCCTCTCCTGATTTACTCATTATACTTTATTCCAGGTGAAGGTTAAGGAGGTTGAGTAAATCAAGTTAGTTTTCATTTCAGCATGATGAGTTATTTTCAGTAGTCAAATGGTGCACTAAACTAGCTGGGGTCAGATAATCATTCAATGTCATTTCCATGAGTATCTTAGATGTCTTATAAGTATTCAAAATCAAAATACTCCTGAACTACCACTTTTCGTTCACAACATGCCTATTGAAACCAAAATGCAATACAAAGATCTTGATTTCAAAGTGAAGAAAGAACAATAAGCAATACCAAAACAGGTACAATCTCTGCAAGTCATTTTGTCAAAGTGAAGTGACCTGGACTGTGCTTGATAAGCCAATATGTTCATGGTGGTTTTGTTAACATAATGGTCATGTGTTTAATTGTAACTCGATGGTCTTATAGTATGTAACTTGTACCCCTGTGCATTATATCATGTCTTTCCATTTAAATAGAAACCCTGAACCATATTTTTTTGGGTCGATTGCCATCATTAAGGTCAGACATAGAAGCTGAATCCAATTTGAAGTTTTGGCCAAGGACTTTGTGTTACAAGCAACTGATTATAAGTTTAATTGTTTCCAACAAGAAATGAAATAATGTAATGTGTGGAGGCCACCATAATGGTTATTTAATTCCACTCAAATAAAATGAAGAAAATAGCGACCACAGATAAACAAGTGCTATGCAGTGGTTAATATCTTCTTTTAGAATATTGTAATAATGCAAGTTGTTTTGTTCTGTTGAGTAGGAAACAAGTACCATGTAGTGGCTAATATCTTTCTTTAAAATATTGTAATAATAGAATTTGCTTTGTATTGTTGAGTAAGATGTATATTATTGCAATGTGTTTGAATTTACATTATATTCATTTGTTGATAGTGAAATCATAAAGAAGCGATAGATTATCATTGGAGTGTAGCTCAAGTAATACTTCATCAATAATGTTAATTATTTTTATCATTACAATGATTCTTCAATAGAGTGCCTTTGTAGATTGATTATTTATTATTGTAAATGAGAGTTGTAATACCTTAAAGGATTAATGTTTTCACAAGGAACTTTCATTTAAATCAATCCTTGAGAATTGAATTGTGTTAAGGTTGTTATACTAATATTTTGGGTTGATTGAAAATTCAATGACCAATTAGGAGGTTAAAGAGTACATTGTGGGTAATGCGTCATAAAATGTCTTTCACATTGATTACTACATAAACCAAAAAAATAGTACATCGGATAAAAATAAATAAAAAATTCTTATGAATGTGGCAATGACAAGTCACTCAAACCTTTCTAAGCTTTACTTAAAACTTGTTAAGGTAATTGTTTAACTTTTTAATTTCTTAACTTAATTATGATAGTTGCTATACCAAGCTGTGGGTATGCTATTCCTTTTCTTAGAATATATTTAACATGATAGGTACTACCCAATCTTTGTACTGTAGACAAACAATTTGTCTTAAATGTTCTACAATATTTCTATATTGGATTTTGGTTATCAGACAACAATCCAAAAAGAGAAGATATGATGCTATATTTCCATATTGGATTTTGGTTATTAGACAACAATCCAAAATGAGTAGATAAGATGCTTGTAATAGAGAGAGTACATGAGATTCCCTTCAAGACATGCAAGGAAAATGACTGCAAATAGAATGTTTAGAGACCACATGATAAATTTGGAATCTGAATTAGGTTTAGAGATCACATCATAAATTTGGAATCTGAATTTAGGTACACCAATAGGACACAATTATTCAAAGTTCATTATTAATTGTTTGATCAATATGAAAGATGCAATAAGAAACAAAACTATTTAATTAATCAAAATATTAGATATTAATTTTTTTGACAATTTATGTTTAAAAAATTACATATTTACTTTTTCAAAATTACTTTTAATAAAAATTTAAAAAACAGAAAAGACAAATAGTAATAATTATGGCCATTGCACTACCATAACACATAATTAAATAGTTATAAATGTACTGGTACTGAATCAGATCTGTAGTGTTAAAATAAACCAAGAAAGGATGCCATTGAATCTATCTTTTTGGACAGCTTGCTGATTCATTAACTCTCACGCAAGACCAGTACCATCACACAAAACAAACAATATTGAAATATTGTCTCAATAATAATTGAAGGTTGGATAGTTTGGCTTTATTGCTCATTGACTCTTCGTTATCTTCAACTGAGAACCATGTACTGTCACTTGTGACATTGATGTTGACATTAATATTAATCTATTAGCAAATTATACATTCTTTTTCCTGGGTTTATTCCTGAATCTAATTACTTGGGGATACTCTGGTTCTTTTGTGTTGTTTGGCATTATAAAAGTTTTTTTATGAAACCAATAACAAGGAATTCAGAAAAAGATGTTTTGGAACTGAGCTTTCCAAAACCTTTTTATATTATATTAAAAAATGAATTGGGAACTGTGTCAAATTGATTGTGGAAGGGATGAAACTTGACAGTATCTCCTAAGGATTTGCCAACCCAAATGCCCCCTCGAGAAGAAATCCAGCATGCTTATGAATTTTTAATTAGTATAATGTATAAATTATAGTATTTTTTAAAATAATGGAGTGGTTAGGTATAGGGATTTGAAATTTTAGTTTAAATAAAGAAGGGGATGAAGTATATTTTA
>VDFB02306261.1:0-24895 GCA_007258455.2 Sequoia sempervirens | reverse complement strand
GTGATTTATTTAGTCATTAATTTAGTCATATATTTAGTCATTGATTATTGTTAACTAGTCATTTATTTAGTCATGTGGTAGTCATTTATTTAGTCATTAATTTAGTCATATATTTAGTCATTAATTTAGTCATTACTTTAGTCATATATTTAGTCATTAATTTAGTCATTTAGTCATATATTTATGCATTAATTTAGTCATTTAGCCATATATTTAGTCATTAATTTAGTCATTTAGTCATTGATTTAGTAGTATATTTAGTACATTTTTAATTGTCGACGTTTGATAGTTTATTTTATTAATCAAAAAGATCACTTATCAACTATCTAAAATATTTGCACAATAAAACAACAATGAGATGATAAAAATAGCTTATTTTATTAATCAAAAAGATGTTACATACAATTGTGTAAGCTTGAAAATAGAGTTACAATTTGTTGTACCAACATGAAAGAACTTGAAAGATTACAATACATTGCTAAGAGAGAAAAAAACTAGCTGAAATCTACTCCCAAACCTTGCCTTTATGATGTTCGACAACTTACAAAAGAATAACATGACTATTATTTTATATCATTATTTATAGTCCATTACCCTTGTAATGCTTGTTGATCCTCTAACTGTCATTTGTGCATGACTGTTCTTTTATATCATAACCCACAGTCCCTTACCCTTGTAATGCATAAATACATTATACATCTTTGCAAAGGAACTTTCATTCTATGATTGTGATAAAGCTCCAATCATCTATAGGCTTCCCTCATTCTAATTACTATCATCTTATGACCATGTTAATTGTTACTTCACTGTTTATCTTACCATTGAACTATCCCTTAAAAAAATTGATTATTTATCTCTTCATCTTCATATCTTGTTGGTTTATTTATCACCAATCATGAATCCTACCAACTGAAGTAAATTTGAGTCATTTTCCACAACTTTCCTACTTGTCAGCAACTCCAAAAGAACAATACCATAGCTGTAAACATCAGATTTCTCATTAAGCCTTGAGGTTCTTGCATATTCAAGGTCAATATAACCAATAGTACTCATAACATAGGTGGAAGTGTGAGTTTTGGCCGAGGAAATGCACTTGGCAATGCCAAATTCTGAAAAATGTGCTTCCAAGTTGTCATCTAAAAGAATGTTAGATATCTTTACATCCCTATGAACAATGCATTGGTTACATTCATGATGAAGATATGCTAATCCTTTTGTAGCACCATACGCTATCTTTAGATGAGTATCCCAGTCTAATTTAATCTTCTTTGATGTTCCTGCACAAAAATTTAAAATGTCTGTTAGGTTCTTCCCAATCTATTTTGATCAAATGGTAGAAATATTGATGTCCCAGAGACTTTCATTTACCATGTAGTCATAAAGTAAAAACAAGAAAAATATAGTACTGCATAGTACTGAAAAAAAAATTTAAAAAGGAACCTGAAAGAAAGGATGCTGAAAATATTCAGCTGTAGTTGGCACCTGCATTTTTTGTACAACCTTGGCTCTGTCCACCTCGTCCAAAACAAAAATCATGTGAACCGAGTTAAAATCCCCACATAATCATAAAGGATAAAAAACTTCATATGCTAAAAACAACAGATTGAAATGTTAAATGCCTCTTACAAGTTTGCCTACTACATATTACAAATTGTCAAGTAAACAACACATATTAGCACACTTGATGACTAGGGTAAAATGAAAAACTCAATGTGTCTTTAGATGGATATTTGGTAGCTATGAGATTAAGAGTTTCTAGGAATTGGATTTTAGGATCAACTATGTTATATTTAGTACTTTTCTTTTGAATGAAGATAACTAGGGTTAAGGGATTCTAGATCTGGAAAAAGATTGGCAAGAGGCCAACACTCATGCAATATTGCACTTACCAGACTAAGTCCAATCCAAATTTGACCCAAAAGATCAAAGTCACATCATTCAAAGCTATGAGAGCATCTCTCCAGCTTATATTCATCCATTTCCATCTATAATCAAGAACCAAATTGACCAATCCAAGGGCAGAAGACCGTGATATTCCAAAGGATCCTCATATCACAAAAATAGTTAAACTGGGCATTGCATCCAGTCAAGCAGAGGCAAATCAAGATTTCTAGAGAGAAGCATCACACAAATCAAAGTAAAAACCATCTTTCTTATATCCTCTAAAGTAAGAGAAAAGTATCGTCATCCAATCGTCCATGCTCACAAGAAGAATATAAGCAAAATTCATATCATATTACATAATATGGTCAAAATACTAAAGAGCTATATCTGTCAATAAAAAATAGCAAAGATCAGTATAAGAAGGCATCAGCTAAGGAGTTTATCCTCCTTTTTATCAGCTTCATGTTCTTCAAATGTTGATGATGTTCTGAATACAATCTCTTTTATATAAATCTAGGATAGTTAAGTAAATGCATACAATTGCAAGAGAAATTGTTCTAAGAGATGTGAACCACTTCCATCATTTTAAATAGGGTCAGTGTTCTTGTGAAGAATATTGGTGTTGCTAAATGAAACAATCTAAAAAATAGGCTTACACTATAATAATGTGCACTACATTAGTTATCCAGTAATAACGAAGGGACATCCATCAAAGCATAATAGCAAGAATTCTTTTGTCATATGTTGTAGTTACAAGTGCCCTGCTAGACATACATGAAAATGTGGAAGCATAGACAAGGCAAGCGAACCAAATTCCATGCCACCAGGACCCTTGAAAGTAGGATCAGGATAACCTTCTGGAATTAGATGATTTGGTCCACTAGGCAAGATGTAAGCCAATAAGATACATAATAAGAAATATATAATCCAAGAACAAGATTGTAAGAAAGGTTGCATTACCCCTGCTGAGTAGGATTTCAAAGCATAATACAGTGAGGCTCCTAATTCTCAGCATGGGATAGTATTTCAAGAAGAGGTGTAATGAATCAAATACAATGCAGTAGGAAGGATAATAAATTGATAGAATTTTCTACATCAATAACACGTCTCATGTTAAAAACGTCTCATGTTTTAAATGAAATATTCATCTGTGAGAAAAACGTCTCATGTTTTAAATTCATGATTCCACTTTAACACTTAATGAATATTACATAAAAATGTTAGTTTAAACTTCATTTGATTTTCAATTCCATTTTATAAAATATATCTATATATATTTTATTATATTAAAATATATATATAATATAGTTTTAATTTACATTATATATTTATGTATAATTATTTAAATTTAATAATTTAAATAATCTCGTATACATATTTATATTTTGTAAAGACTATATTATATACATACTTAATATAATATTAAATATATAATCAAGAACCAAATTGACCAATCCAAGGGCAGAAGACCGTGATATTCCAAAGGATCCTCATATCACAAAAATAGTTAAACTGGGCATTGCATCCAGTCAAGCAGAGGCAAATCAAGATTTCTAGAGAGAAGCATCACACAAATCAAAGTAAAAACCATCTTTCTTATATCCTCTAAAGTAAGAGAAAAGTATCGTCATCCAATCAATCCATGCTCACAAGAAGAATATAAGCAAAATTCATATCATATTACATAATATGGTCAAAATACTAAAGAGCTATATCTGTCAATAAAAAATAGCAAAGATCAGTATAAGAAGGCATCAGCTAAGGAGTTTATCCTCCTTTTTATCAGCTTCATGTTCTTCAAATGTTGATGATGTTCTGAATACAATCTCTTTTATATAAATCTAGGATAGTTAAGTAAATGCATACAATTGCAAGAGAAATTGTTCTAAGAGATGTGAACCACTTCCATCATTTTAAATAGGGTCAGTGTTCTTGTGAAGAATATTGGTGTTGCTAAATGAAACAATCTAAAAAATAGGCTTACACTATAATAATGTCCACTACATTAGTTATCCAGTAATAACGAAGGGACATCCATCAAAGCATAATAGCAAGAATTCTTTTGTCATATGTTGTAGTTACAAGTGCCCTGCTAGACATACATGAAAATGTGGAAGCATAGACAAGGCAAGCGAACCAAATTCCATGCCACCAGGACCCTTGAAAGTAGGATCAGGATAACCTTCTGGAATTAGATGATTTGGTCCACCAGGCAAGATGTAAGCCAATAAGATACATAATAAGAAATATATAATCCAAGAACAAGATTGTAAGAAAGGTTGCATTACCCCTGCTGAGTAGGATTTCAAAGCATAATACAGTGAGGCTCCTAATTCTCAGCATGGGATAGTATTTCAAGAAGAGGTGTAATGAATCAAATACAATGCAGTAGGAAGGATAATAAATTGATAGAATTTTCTACATCAATAACACGTCTCATGTTAAAAACGTCTCATGTTTTAAATGAAATATTCATCTGTGAGAAAAACGTCTCATGTTTTAAATTCATGATTCCACTTTAACACTTAATGAATATTACATAAAAATGTTAGTTTAAACTTCATTTGATTTTCAATTCCATTTTATAAAATATATCTATATATATTTTATTATATTAAAATATATATATAATATAGTTTTAATTTACATTATATATTTATGTATAATTATTTAAATTTAATAATTTAAATAATCTCGTATACATATTTATATTTTGTAAAGACTATATTATATACATACTTAATATAATATTAAATATGTAGTTACAAGTGCCCTGCTAGACATACATGAAAATGTGGAAGCATAGACAAGGCAAGCGAACCAAATTCCATGCCACCAGGACCCTTGAAAGTAGGATCAGGATAACCTTCTGGAATTAGATGATTTGGTCCACCAGGCAAGATGTAAGCCAATAAGATACATAATAAGAAATATATAATCCAAGAACAAGATTGTAAGAAAGGTTGCATTACCCCTGCTGAGTAGGATTTCAAAGCATAATACAGTGAGGCTCCTAATTCTCAGCATGGGATAGTATTTCAAGAAGAGGTGTAATGAATCAAATACAATGCAGTAGGAAGGATAATAAATTGATAGAATTTTCTACATCAATAATTTAGAAAAAAATAATATTATGATAGTTGTAAGTCAAATTAATGAAATTATCATAAATGATATAACAATTGCATCTCTACAGAGCTGCCTGTTTTGAATCATAATTCCACCCAAACTACATGTCTACTAGCACTTGCACCAGGGGGTGCAAGGGTTATGCTGATAGAAAAATATATAGAAGTAAACATAGAAATAAGAAAAATAAGAAAAACAAAAGATACCATCTACCCTTCAATGTTTGCATGGAAGGGAAAAGGAATTGATAATCCCATTAAAGTTGAAACTATAAGTCTAAAATATTTTGGTCCAGCCATGGCAATTGTAGAAATCTTACGTAATCAAAGCACTAATGTCTTCCAAAGATGAGACCAAATCCTCGTGGAAATGTGATAAGCAAAAAGGAAGTAGCCAAATAAGCAAATGAAACCTCTCTAAACAAAAGTTTAAAGATTTTCAATGGTGGAGGAGGGGAGTAGACCACTTCACAAGTCTTTTACAAACTTGAAGAAGGGAAGAAAAGGATTATGTAAAGGACCATCTTTACATGTTCAAGATATTTAGGTGAGGAAAGCATAGGTCCAAAGAGAACAGTATTCCATAAATCTTTCTTGTATCCATTATTTTTTTTCATTCTAAAACAGAGATCATGTATTTCACTCAAGTTGGAATCTTCTCCCATGCTCACTTTTTTGGAAAAGTAACTATTGTGTGACTGTGTTGGAGGAGGCATGTAATCAAGAAAGGGTCAGAATTATCCAAAATGAAGGCAAGTTACAAGGACCTCTCATCAACTCATTCTTTTTGGTAAAGTGGTAAAATACATTAAAGGAGATTAAAAACTTGGGATTGCTAGGCCCCAATCAAATTAGTTGGATTGGACACGAATCTTTGGTATTTCTATTTAAAATTTACATTGATATCCCTAAAAGCCTCAAAAGACCAAAAAGAGAGTTGTGAGTAGACAATACTTGACCTACAACTGAAGAAAATGACCAAGATAAACTTTCTAAATACCTTTCTACTAATATCATACTAATAATTATTCATATAACAAAAATTGCATTTTTTTTTTTTGGATTGCATACACCTGTAGAAAGAAAGTGTGTTACTTCATACAATTATATAAAGAAAGACTACAATTGTTGAATGATTGCATACATCTGTAGAAAGAAAGCATACAAATATTGAATTTTAGCATACAATTGTTACTTTTTTCATCAATAGATAATTGTGTGGTGTTGAGGAATGTTTGTAAAATGTGCTTAAAATGTGTGCCTCTTCAATTTACTTCTATCCTATCTAATTTACTTAAGATCTCAGGGATAATATATACTATATGTGGATGCAAATCTTTTAACGGTGTAAATGGTTATGAAGAAGAATTGAATGGATTATGGTAGCAATTATGGTGATGACACATCGAACTCTATATCTCGATATCATCATCGTAATAAGTTGGGAGTCAAACCAGTCAATGTGAAAAGTAACATAATAGACCCACAAAATTTTCCATATTGTACCATGTGACACAGTTTTTAGTGGTTTGGGAGCAAAGTTGTGAAATATCTAAGGTGTCGATTAAATTCCTATTAGAGTGTAGGGCCAAACTAAATGGGAGAAAACATAAACCTTGAGCTTTATTGTTTAATTGTTCACTTCTAATTTTTGCATTGGTTGTCACCAGCATGTATTCCACATTTCACTCGCCAGATGCTCCACGTTCACTGAGTGCTACCCCACGTTTCATTGAAAGGGTAATTGATGGTCCACTATCTCTGATAGAGATAATTTTAGCAATCTCCTTTGAATCATAGCAGCAAACAAGCAAAGCATCGAGAGAGGAAATGCCTTGATTTTCCTTTCCCCAAGCCATAGAAATTTAAAATGGTCAAGGATAGTGGAATCCCCTCTGCCCAGGAACTGTTGCAGATATTATGGCTTTAAGAAAGCAAGCAGCAATTTCATTAGCTATTTTGCTTCCGTGTCCAATTTTATGAGATTTTTTTTTCAAACAAATTGGAAAGTGAAACGGCCAAATGGCTCCTACACTAATATTGTTTGCTTTCATTCTATTTTTTGGGTGTTAAACATTTATTTTATATTTGGTAGGTCACTGCAATTTTGAAATAGTCTTAAACGACTAGGTATTTGTACAGGATTTTGTAGAGTTATTTTATCTAATCTCAATTTTGTGATTCTAAATGCATATAGTTATATATATGGTGGTTGAGAGACTTAATATTTTTTCCATTATTATTCTCTTTCGATGAAGGCAGAGAAGAATTGAGAGTTTTTGTTGAAGATATTTCCAAAGGCACAAAAAATTTGAGTTGATGCCAAACATGTACAATTGGGAATCAGGTGGATTTCCTTTCTAGCGTCACATTGTGCATTCTCAATAGAAGACTGTCTCAAATTGTTCAAATATGATAGAATATACAATTATCTTAAGTCTGCCATATTCTCATGCACTTAAGCATCGCCAATCAAAATATACTATAACAAATGCAGATTTTTTTGTTTGAATAAATTAGTTTAATATATAGCTAACATGAGCTTGAATTAGGTGGTTTTTGGGTCTAGAAAACCTATGCCAACCAAACAAAGGTTAGAGAAGCCAAAGAATCACGTTATCTGTACAAATACCATAAAATATGAGCAGCCAAAATTGTCACGCCCAATGGATGAAACTATATGAAGAGATGTAAAATTATGATATGGCTCCAAATCAGGTGACATCACTTTGTGTTTTATTAGCTTGCTTACATGTAGTAAATACCATAATATAGAACTAAGAGAAAATGTAGCAGAATGCCTTTTTAGGATGGATCTTATTAATGCCACAAATTAATTAATTCTCTCAAACATTTATGCTATAGTCGGAAGTTGAGAAGATGAATCTAAAACTGCAAATATGATGAAAGAGTGAGGGTTAGTTGTGAGGGTTGGATATGGGATACATTTATTTGAGTTTCCAAAAAAAAATCAACAGATCCAAACCAAAAAACAGTTAGCGTATCTAGGTCTTGTGTAATATTTCTCATCTCTTCCTTCTTTGCAGACATCTAAGAATTGTTCAATCTCACAACCCTACTAGAGCCACCAACCACAGACTAATGTGCCACATCCTCTACCACCTTAGTATTTTCCAGCAATAGGAGAAGCAATTCTAGCCATCCATGTATCTTTGTTGATGGGATTGTACTTTTCAACTTGACGAGAAGGCAGTGAGGTATTGCATGAATAAAATCATTTGAAAAAAGTGGTAGTGGGCAAGAAAGAAATCATTAGGCATCGATTGTATTCTTAAATTTCAGAGATACAAAGTCCAACAAGATTATTCTCGGGACAATTAAAAAATGAAAAGAAATAAAAGAAGTCTTTTAGAATATATCTAGGTTAAATAATTGAAATAAATTCCCATGATCATAGAAATATTTCCTTTAAAATAATTCATCAGCATCTGAAACAGGGTAATTCCTTGCATTGACCTTAAATCTATTTTTATTGTGAACCTTGATAGGAAAGAGAAATAAGTGCTATCCAACAACAACCTTCAATCTTGCCCAAACAGAGTAAAAACTAAAAAAATTGAAAATATTGAAAGATGGTATCCAAAGATTGAGAGATGTAAAAAATATAACTTTAAAAGGAAAAGTTCTGTAAAATTACAGAGAGATTACAGAGTCAGCCATGGCAAGACAATCTTTTTGACTCTTCTAGCAACATGACCTAAGAAAGTCAGATAGGCTAGAAGCTCCCGGACCGTGAAGGACAAGGTGAATGATGTATATGATTATGTCAAAGGAAAATTTATTGAGCCAACAAAAAGATCAACATGTTTAGTAAATAAAAACACTGGAACATAACGACCCTATGCATCGGTGATGAAGTAAAGCATTTAAACACAAGAATTTATAGAATTTGATAAATAGATATTTTTAGAATCAAATTAGATTAGATATGCCATTGCTTTCGCATTGATGGGTATAGACAATCAAATCAGATCAGATACTCCACCACTTTGAGTAATTTTTTTTTTTATTAAGATATGCCACCACTTTGAGTAGATTTTATATGATTTAAATATGCCAGATTTATTAAAGTGCACTGTGAGAATTTTGGGTGAATACTAAAAACCAACAAATTATTTTGCAGTTTAACAGTTAACCATTAGCTGTTTCACAACGTGAGACTTGGTTCCAGTCAAAACCTCACACTATATATAGCCTATCAACTAATCATGATACAAATGCATTCACAAATATAAGAAATGGATATGCAAACTTCATACTATGCAGCTCCCAAGATGTGGTTGGTGTTGATGGTTGTATGATAGTATTTATACATTTTTTCCCTAAAATACAGAGTAGACTAAATCTGGGTGTATTTTTACATTTTTTCTTCAAATACAAAGTAAAACTATAAATTCTTTTGTGTGAAAATTATAGTCTTAGTTTTCTAATCTAGCTAAAGCATTTCTGAGCCTGTTTCTAAGTCGCCCTTTTGGCATAAGGGTCAATTCTATAAATCATTATTCAGTCTGTGCCAAAATGGCAGTTTTGATATAATGCAATGTTATATAAATCAATTTTCAGCATGTGCCAAAATGGTAGGGTTGAGACATGCTATCAATATGCATTAAAGCATAAAGGATATTGAAATTTTATCTAATTCCTATCCTGATTAATGATCTTGAGCTATCATAATTTCTTTATCTAATATTTCAAGTATCAACAAAGAATTCCATCTTTAAGAAGTAGGTATTGTTGAAATTGCAAGCTAAAATCAAGCTTGCAAAGTCCATTGGAGCTTACAGTATCACTGCAACATCAGTAATCTCAGGATGAGAAACTAGAAGTGCTTCTAATTCAGCAGGAGCAACCTACAATGCAGAGAAAAAACTAAATTATTTTATGAGTCTAGGATCAGACAAGAGTTTGTTTATCAAGCTAGCTAAAAATTTGCATTGCATGTATGATGCTAGACAAATGATGTTCATACCTAATAGCCTTTATATTTTATCAGCTCTTTTAGCTTGTCTATTACAAAGACATAGCCTTCAGTGTCAATATAACAAAGATCTCTTGTACGTAGCTAGCCATTTTTGTCCACAACAGAACTAGTAGCTTTTGGATTGCTGAAGTATCCTACCATTAAATGGCATGTATTATAGATCTTGTGATTTTAGTGTCATGGAAATTTTAGGCTATGATAGCAAATGATGCTTATCCAAAATTGATAGTTGATAAACATTTCAGCATCCAAATGATGCAGTTCTCACAATGTTTGAGTTTTAACTTTTAAGTTGACTCCATGCTTAATAGAACTTGCTTGTTAGATTGACAACACTTGACCATACGAAAAATTCAATTAACACATAAGATTCCAAATTTTTTTAGAAAATACTTGCAAAAGAGGAAAAAGAAAAATATTTTATCAAGGAAAACCCAACAAATATGTAAGAAAGTCATATTATCGCAGAGAATCTGTTGCATCTTTTGTTACTAGATCATCTTAGTTATCAAATCCTCCCAACATAATCCCTTGTGTCCATATATGGATTGCAATTTTGCATCTGAATTTCTATTTATTCTATTGCATTTTCTATATTTATATAAAAAATGTGTACTATAGATGGACTCTTATTCATCAAACCCCTGCACCCCCCCCGAAAAAGTGTACTTTTGAGACTTTCAATTTTAAATTTGGTGCCCCTACTACATGCAAATCTAATATTCACTTGCACCCTCTTAGCCCACTCAGGTACCCACGCTTGGTAAAACTCTAATCACACTGAATGAATATTGTATCTCAATTCTAAATTTTCTTCAGAGTTATGATATCATAAATGTAGTGAATTCCCCTGTTTGATTAAATTCTTAGAAAGCTTTGAGGCTGATGAATTTTTATTTGAAATAAAGGTGTGTTGATCTTCCCCTTTTAGGTGGAAATTGATGGTCAATTTACTTGCCACATTGCATTATCAAGCTAATAGCCATATCTAAGCATTATTTAATCTATCACAATTCACCTTACACTTACAAGTTAAACCCAACCTCATTCAGAGTCATCTGCACTAATGCAACTACATTTACACCAAGAGCATGCTCATATGAGCTTAAACCCTAGTCACTATCAAGGGCTGGAATCAAAGAAGTTTGCAAGGTTTCAAATGCTTAATGCAACATTTCAAGGAGATAAAGAGATTTTGTCTCATTTTTTTGAATCACTGATAGTTCTTTCCATAAATAGTTCCAAGATTTTATTATTTTTCACCCTTTGTTAAAATCGCCCAGATTCCATCTTAATGTGTTTCATGGCTTGGTTCAAAAAAAATAACCACGTAAAAAAAAAAAAACCTTTCATATTTGTTGGGCCATGGAGCCAAAACTCTCATGTCTGGTTTGGTGGAAGAGAAATGCCAGAATCAGGATCCACTATCTTTGCTTTAGTATTTGAGGACATCAAACCAGCTGATCCATAGTGCTTGTTTTCCTCTAGGGTATCTGCAAATACTCACGTGCCTATTGTTTTTGTCTACCAAAGCAAAGTATAAATCTTAAAGGATCATTTGAGAGCCTTTTATCTCATAAATATCAAAAAAAAAGGAAAATTTAATTAATCTTATTTAGATATTGATGTCTGTTTATTTCAAGTATAGCCAATCAAATTGATAAAAATATTATTAGTCCAAATGAACATAGATACCAGATATCTTGATGGAGAAGGCTCTAGATAGAAAACTCTAGCCAAAGCTCAAAATAGTGAGCAAAAAACTAAAACATCAGGTCATCCTTTACAATAAAATAGAAATCTATGCAAATTAGAAAACAACTTGTATTTCTGGGCTGAATTAGACACTCTCATACCATGTCTTTTCCCAAACCATACTACTTCCTTCCAGCAACCCACTACCGCTAGCTAAAAAATAACACCCTACTCTAAAATTAGAAAACTCCCTATTAAATACAATATAGCAGTTACATATCCACGTACACCTAAGAACGCAGCAGGAAAAAACAAAAAATCCTAAACTATCAAAACTGATGGGAAGTGTGAATCGTTGCATTAAGTAGTTGGTTATGCATCATCCTCCTTATCTTTTGAAAATTCTGAACATCCTGGTTTAGAGGAATCTGCTTTTGTGAAGTTGGTCTTGAATTTCATCACTACCAACATGTGAGTGTTGACCTTCAAAATGAGATACCAGTAGTTTTTCCTTCAAAATGCTATTTTGTGATCCCTTACCCAATCTGAACCACCATTTACTCCTCCAATCCTTACAGTCCTAGGGTCAGGTGGAGGCCAATGATCATTCCATTGTCAAGTTGGACTGGAAGAGCCATGCATAGACACTAATGTAGAACTAATGAAATAATCTCTATTGCTACCACCAATAGGTCTAAACCTCCTTATCTTATCCCAATCCTGCTTTGCACCATTGAACTCAAATTAAGTTAGGCTTTCACCTCTGATCAAATTCTCAGTAGCATTCTTTGAGGATTTTCCATGGCCTTTTCCATCCTCCCATTACTCAATATTCTTCTCAATACAGTGAGAATTACTTGTAAAATCTCTCATTGTCTTTTGTCATCCTCTCTCTTTCAAGAGAATTGTTGCCTTTAAGATTATCCAATATTTGTGCTTTTCCCTAATGCCATGTGGTACTTCCCATCCAATCTTCAATATGGATCCTCTGGTCATTAAATCTTCAAACTTTTGATTCTTCATTCAAGTTTGTCCTCTATTTTGATCTACATCCCTTTGCTTCTTCTAATCTCCTAGAAGTAGCATAACTTGATCTGTAGGCTGCAGTATTATCTTCCAATGTTTTCCTAGAGTTCAACTGAATTATTTGGCTGAATCTTCATCCTTCATCGCTTGGGTGGTCTTTTAGCACCATTTGTTGAGTCTCATTGTAGCTCTACTTCTCCTGCATCAATTATATGTTGTACCTCACTCTTCAAATCATTTTCCCGAGCCTCCAACTAGTTTTTGGATTATCTAGAGTTTTGTTCTTATCTTCAAACTCAAGTGTGGCTTCTATTGGAAGTGATAGAGCTGACATTTCGAATGCCCCTTCTTTCCATGGTTTTAGGAGATGTCTCTTCCCCACATATTGCACTTCATGAGTGTTGTTTCCATGATGGGTTAGTTTCTAGAAGTATGGCCAGGGCCTTCCCAACAATAAATGACAAGCATCCATTGACATCATGTCACAAAGCACTTTGTCTCCATAAAGACCAATTTTTAAAGCACTTTGTCTCCATAAAGACCAAATTTGAAAGCAACTTTGTCTCCAGTGGGAAAGCGAGTCTGAGACATCAACTGTAAGAATTGTGCCCTACTAGACATACATGA
Organism: Sequoia sempervirens; assembly: GCA_007258455.2. Taxonomy (NCBI): domain Eukaryota; kingdom Viridiplantae; phylum Streptophyta; class Pinopsida; order Cupressales; family Cupressaceae; genus Sequoia; species Sequoia sempervirens. The sequence goes on along the minus strand of VDFB02306261.1, from coordinate 11,533 downwards.
AAATGTGGAAGCATAGACAAGGAAAGCAAAATGTTTCAAAAAATTCCTCATAGACATAATTGATCATTAGACATAATTGATCATTAGGTGTGCATGGCTGACCTTTGTGCCCATGTTGGCTATATTGAGGACACCCTAAACATTATTACTAATATGCTAGTTGAATATGTGGTACATGTGGATCATATATGAATATAGGTTGAGTATTTCCAGCAACACTACTTTTTTAGTTGGATCCTAAAAATGCTGCAACTTATGTTCTTCTCTAAAACATTTGTACGAGGTTCAAATAGTAAAGAGATTGATGAAAGATAGAGGAATTAAAAAGATACCTATGTGTAGTTGGATTGAAGGTCGTAAACCGGAACATGTTTTTTGTGTAGGATACAAATCACATCCACAAACATGGCAGAATTATGCAAAGTAGGAGAAATTGGCTTGGCAAATGAAGGCAGCAGGGTATACAGACTCATTTATCTACCACCATAGTGAAAAGTTAGCAATTGCATTTGTTTTTTTAAACATGGCCCCTGGTACAACTATTAGAGTTGTTAAGAACCTTCAAGTATGTTTTTATTGCCACACTACATCTAAATTCATCTCTAAGATTGTTGCAAGAGAAATTAAAACTAAAACTATATGGTTATAAAAACAAGGATGTCATTTTCAACTATTAAACTATTTGTTATAAAAATAAATGGAGGACAAATTAAAATGCATTTTTTCATCTTGATTTTTGGCCTCTTTAAATTAATTAAACAAAGGTAACCCATCAATACCTTACATGTTATAACACTTGCTTTGAACCCATAGAGCTATAATGGTCAAGATTGTGGAGGCTCAAGGAATTGGCACAAATAGTTTACAAGGGGAAAACACATTGCAATCCAACCATGCAATAGTTGAATTATGTTATACTGTATTTATATTTATTATTTTTGTAGTATTCAAGACTATTGACCACTCCATTGAAAATTGATACTTTGTTTGGACTTTGGACTGGTTGACACTTTGGCAATCACCTGGAAAACTCAAATTTGTTGCTTAGATAATATAACCATTGGCCTTAAATTTATCAATTGATTAAATAGTAGATTTCCCATGGGAACTACCAAAGAGGTGGAAAATGTCCCAACCAGTCAATGCCAAAGTTATTTTTTCGTATCAAGGTATGTGTTAGACACAAATGCGTGGCTAATTTATGCAGCTCATAGGCTTTAACATTGAAGGAAACTGCAAAATTTAAGCCGAATATAATATACCTAAATCTGAGCTATTTGGGCTTTCTTTTGTGGAAAGAGATGAAACCCTTCCTATTAAAAGAGCACATGACATGAGGCAACATCTAAGACTCGCTGAGAAAGGATTTATCAAATAAAGGATATTAAAAAAACTAGTACAATCATTTTCATGGATTTAAATCAATTTACTTAGAAGATATATAAGTGGATTTTTTCAACAACATACATCAAATTCTTTTTCAAAATACTGTTTAAAAACAATATTATACATTATCCTAGCTTTATATGCTAGTTATGGTTTAAAAACAACATAAATTCTTCAATTATCTATTTGAAGGATCCCTGTTCATACTGCTCATTGTAATATATTTCTTTAAGAAATGTGCAACTTTTGTGCAAGCCTTGTGAAAATAGTTTTCCATGTCTTTTATTTATACAATCTCATGTTCAACTGCAACAACAAGCAAGGAAACATCTTCCATTTCTTCTATAATCTTTTGTGTTCTGCAATTGATTTAGTGAGTTTCTCTATAGGGGTTTCAATTAATGTATTGGAATCAACCAAATCCTCTGTTGTTAATGGCTTGGTTATAGAGTTGTTTGATTCATTTGATTTGGTATTCACTATTGTCATGATCTAGAAGGTCATTTGCGATAATCAATATTCCAAAATTAAATCAAATACACTGATCATAAGCATGGAATAATATGTTGATATAACTATCTTATTAAATCAAATATATAAATCACAAAATAAATAAAATACGCGAACAAATATTTTATATTTATGTTTATGAAGAATTGATATGGAACAGTGAAATAAACATTTTCAAATACTTTAATACAACCATACTTTTTTGTGCATGATACAAAACAAAAATAAATAAAAATGACTTGAATATTTATCTATTTTCTTTAAATTTACAATGTTTTCATTATATTTTTAGAAATAATCAAATATCAAAAGTTAAAGTTCAAGAATCTCACCTCTGCTGACATAGCAAGATGGGTAGCCTAAGGTAATTGAGCATTAGTGCAATAATATCTTTTATAGCCCATGCATACCTAACAAAAGTATTTGACCTACTCAATCATACAAAAGGAATTAACAAAGCAGCTGGAGTAGAAACAAACTTTAGTCAACAAAATAGTTCAAAGCAACTCAACTATTGATATATAAGACATAAACAAAGGCTCAAATAGATGCTCCTTAACAAATGCTTGCCCTAGATAAAAATTCAAGATTTATATATATATATTATTCAAGACTATTTCATAATTTGAATTGCAAGTCATATTTCTATACCTATGTATTTAAATTCTACTTACAAATTGGCTCATGTTTGGATCATTTTCCTCTAGATTAAATTAAATGCAAGAGGCATTAAATTTGTTTAGCTCTATCTACAGTTTAGATTTCAATTTACAATTAAGATATCCATTTACAAAGTAAGTTGACAATTCATTTCTTCTGCACATCTTGAACTTTAACAGTAAGCATGATATTCACACCAGTCTATTTTCTCAAAGCCCATTTGCAACCCTAATAGGCAAGTGCACTTAATATTTTTTTTTAGTGTTATACTTAAGTTGTGGTATTCAGTTTCATCTCAGATTCTTCTTTTCACATATGTATACATTATCACTACTTGCAGCAAATAGTATACTTTCTGATGTGCAATATTCTTCCTGTTTTTGCAAATCCATTGCAACAATGCCTTAGTTAACTTGGCATAGTTCTATCTCTTACTCTCAAGATGATTAATATTGCTCTGTTTGAAACTATTAATGTAGATGCATCATTTTTATTATATAACTTTATGTCTTTCATTAATAAGCCTAGTTTAGTTTCATACTTCAGCCTATATAATTTAGAAATGGTTTGTTATTGCCAATATGATTTTCACTATTCATGATGCTTGTTGCATTTGACATGCCAGTAATTTGTGTTCGTTTTATCCATATAGGCATAGCAGGAATGGGTGGGAATGGTGTTTCCACAAGAATGGTCTCCATATTTTTGTGATTGAATGCTTGTGATGTAGTGATATTTTTGTTCTAAATTATAATACTTGGTTTCATAACCAACCAAGAATATCTTTTCAATTGTAAATTGGCCATACAGTTATGATTTAGAGGTTTCACATTTCTGGTTATCCTGCTTATTGGAATGCAGTTGTATTTGAGAATCCTTGTTTGTGTGTACAAGTTGTGTAGCTCCTTTAGCTTGAAGTTTGTCTATCTAAATCTATCTTGAACAATTCTTTACGGTATTTTAGTTTGAACAAATTTTCATAGATTCTAGGGGACTTACACACAATGGCAATTGTATTGCTAAGAAAGTATTTAATAAATTTTGACTATCAAGTATAATGATCTAGATTTATAACCTAAAATTAGTATCAATTTGCACCCCAAAAATATCATGATAAACCAAAAGCCTAAGTTTTTAACCATGAACCACATCTACATTTTTTTAAGAGAAACTCGTGATAAAAATGCATTATATGAAGAAAAATACATGAAAAAGGGACAAAACTAGTGATTATACATTATAATCATACAATGTTATCATTTTTCACTATTGGCAAGTGCGTAGAATAATTGAATGTTACCTTCATTTTTTCTACAATCTAGGTGTGAGATGCTACCTATGGCTTTTGAACAAGGGGGCTCACTAACAATGCCCCCTTTCTATTATGATTTGATGGATGTTCATACCATGTTAAAGAGGTGTGGAAGGTCAATTTGGAGAAAAATGGTCTTTTTTTTAGGTACATTTATGAAATACATGAGGTCAATTGGTAATGCACTTAGCAAATGATGTTTTTTGTGCAATAAAGGTCTTAACAGAGAAGTGATAGCTTCAAATCAACTATGCATTTGCACTGATCCAAACATGATTGAAATAAAACCTATGAATCATGAAAATAATCAAGCTCCTCTAGCAATAGGCTCATGTTATACCTACAATAGGGAGAGAGGAAGACTCAAGACATACAGAGAGGTTGATATAGAAAGAGGGAGAGCCAAAGGAGGGAAGAGTGAGATAGAGAGAGAGGTAAGGAGATAGGGATAGGGATAGGGATAGGGATAGGGATAGAGAGGGATATGGAGAGAAGGAGAGAATGGAGATGGAGAAGGAGAGGAATATGGAGAGAAAGAGAGATAGTGAGAGAGATAAAGATTGAGAGGCTCGAGAGAGATAGATAAAGATGGAAGAGATAAATATATAGAGGGGAAGACTGAGAGAGAATGAGAGATAAAAAGATAAAGATAGAGGTAAAGCAATGAATGATATGAACATCATAGCTCCTCTACGACTACAACCAATATGGAAAGTGTTGCATGCATGCACCAATGCTACCCACCACAAGTTGGGCCTACATAATCGATGGCTACATTCATAGGTTGGGCCTACTTAATCAATGTTCATATACGATCTACATGCACCCAAAAAACACATCCTAACATCTTAATGATAAAGTGTAGAGTGTCTTCAAGATAGTCAGCCCAAGCAAGAAGGTCAACCATGCAAACATAATGATCAGCTATAGGTGTAATGCAATAAGGGTTACTCATGTATTGAAGTATGTGCAATCCTCATCCACTAAATATGCATGGATGTATGCATATAGAACACAAGCAAAGCTTAAATTGTCAGCATATGTTCCAGAGTACTTCATTAATTGAAATATTTTGAGAGCATCCTTACCAAATCCATATTGTGCATATCTTGCAATCATTACAATCCATGAGATGGCATCTCTCTGGGGCATTTGCAACTGCAACATCTAATCAAATTCCTCTATTCTTTATGCTTTGATGGATGTCGATACCCTGTTCCGATGCTCCTATTTTGGCTCAAGCAGGGAGAATGCTAACAAAAAATTGTGAAGTCTGGCTTTACACCTGCCAATCACATTTTCTTGAAAGTTTCTAAATTTTTTTATAAAAATAAAATCCATTTTGTGGTTGTCCTGCAATCATTGCATTCCATGAGATAAACTCTCTTTGAGGCATTTTGTCAAAGATTTTAGGTTCATTTTCTATGCTTGCACATTTTGCATACATGTCTACTAGAGCATTTCCAACTATTATATCTGAAAAAAATCCTCTTCCATTATGCTTTAATGAATGTTCATACCCTGTTCCAAAGCTCCCATTTTGGCACAGGCAGGGCGAAGGTTATTTAAACTTGTGCAACTTCCTATTATATTCAAGTGTTGCAGCTGTGAGAGGTTGACAATGGAATTGGGGAGGTTATTTAAACCTCTGCAACTTTCTATTTTCAAGTGCTACAGATGTGACAGGCTACCAATGGAATCAGGAAGGTTATTTAAACCTCTACAGTCTTCTATGTTCAAGTGCTGCAGCTGTGACAGGTTGCCAATAGAATCAGGGGGGTTATTTAAACTTTTACACATTTCTATGTTCAAGTGCTACAACTATGACAGGTTGCCAATGGAACGAGAGAGGTTATTTAAATCTATAGACCCTACCATGTTCAAGTGTTGCAGTTGTGATAGGTTGCCAATGTAATAAGGAAAGTTATTTAAATGTTCACACCCTTCTATGTTCAAGGTTGCAGCTGTGACAAGTTGCCAATGGAATCAAGGAGGATATTTAAACCATGAAAATATTTTAGTTTTGAATGCTACAGCTGCAATAGATTGTCAATAGAATCAAAGAGGTTATTTAAACCTTTGAAACTTCCTATTATGTTCAAGTGCTAGATTTGTGATAGGTTGACAATGGAATCAGGGAGGTTATTTAAACTTCTACAACTTACTATTTTCAAGTACTGCAGACGTGATAGGTTGCCAGTGGAATAAGGAAGGTTATTTAAACCTCTACAATCTTCTATGATCAAGTGTTGCAGCTGTGACAGGTTGCCAATAGAGTCAAGGAGATAAGAAGAAATATAAATCAAAAGGTAAGTCCAAATCTAGGTAAATTATATTGGCTCTTGTAATTCAAAGATAAAATGTTACAAGGCAAAGGATTGGCATGACACAAAAGACTAAAGTTTTAAAAGATTGTATTCATAAGTGACAAACAACTTGGTTTTCCAAATGGATGCATCCTCTCACATTTGATGAATAAGTGACAAACATCTTGGTTTTCCAAATGGATACATCCTCTCACATGGTTGGTTAAGACTGAGTGGTCCAATTTGGTACCAATATATTTTTAGATATTATTATATTCTTTTTTGAAACCAAGTGTTTTTTACTTCAAAAAACTAGGGGTGCTACATATGAGAGATCATCTTCCCACAGACAAAAGAGCTAGCATCCCCACATTACATCAATTTGCAATAATTCAACATCCTCTAATTTCAATGGGTGCTGAGTGGACCATTCATTATGAGAGTTGGTTTCTTGTGAACCACTACTCATGAAACATGGGTCAATGAGTTTGAATCGAAAAAGTACACGGTTGAATACGGTTGAATCCTGATAGCAATATCACTATGGAAAATGCCTCCTTATCAATCAAACTGCAGGCATACAGGCTATAGGAATACAAGTTAGGACTACAAGTTACAATATTGTAAATCCAACAATATCCCAACTCGAAAAGCATCACATAAAAAGTAGTAACCCTACGAGTTGTAAGGGTTGTGGACCTGTCACCAACCCTCACTGTATAATCTAAAAGAATAAGAAGTTACATACTTTAAGGATAGTGGAATTAAAAGTTAATTGCGACTGACGAAGCATCGAGGTATACACATACATACATGCATGCATGCATGCATACATACATACATACATACATACACACATATATGCATACATATATAGATTTCCTATCAAACATATTGTATAGGACAATGTACATGCACTCAAGCTCTTTGAAATGAATCTGTACCATACACCATTTTGAGGAAAAGTTTTGACTAGCCAATAAGGCTACATTTATTAGCACCTTTCACCTGGAAAGTTGTCTCACACCACACAAAACAACTTCCAGACAGTTGAAACATTCCTTGCCTCACATCTGAAAACAAATTTCAACTCACAACCAATATTTTTATTTAAAAGGCTACAAAAATCTTGTCCCAAGCTCAAGAATTTAGTAGCTCTAAAGCCCAATATTTTTAGACCTACTTTTCATTTATTATGAATAGATTGAAGTGGTAGTTGTATGGAGACTCATTTTGGTTTATCTCAGTTTTTCTTAAATTCTGCTTTGGCAGTGTTTTGTAATATTTTTTCTTGCAAACTCTAACCATTTTTCTCATCGGCATCATTGACAACACAACACAACTTGTGCAAAATCATGAGGTAACTCACTTGCCATGATTTCAATGATTTTTTTTAGAAATTTGTACATGGCCAGATCACTTTTAGTTTGTGTTGTGTTTCATTTCATTCTAAAATAGGTCTGTTGTTATATGGTAAATGAAGGCATTGGTTATGTGGTTTTATCTGTGGATGTTTTCATATATTAAATTATTGTAATACATAGTGTTAGACCCTTGTTTGTTTCTTCACATGGAGATATTTTGAACTATGAATTGATCATTTGGTGGTTTAAAGTTTTTGTTTATTTTGTTTTCCTTGCCCTTGAGGTTATTTTTGTAAAAAAATTCCTGACAAAATTATTTAGTATTGAATGTATTGCAGCTATTGTTGAAGCTGTAAATGCAATGGTTTTCAAAGCTATTTTCATATAGAGTGAACAGTAGTTATCAAATTATCTTCATATGTTAAACTTAATACATTCTTCTTTATAAACCTTATACATTGTACAATACATGTTTCTCCACATTTTTGTGCCATTATACTGGCTCTTGTACTTCAAAGACCAAATGTTACAAGGAAAGGGATTGGTGTGACACAAATGACTAAAGTTTTAAAAGATTGTATTCATAAGTGACAAATAGCTTGGTTTTCCAAATGGATACATCCTCTCACTTGTGATGAATAGGTGACAAACATCTTGGTTTTCCAAATGGATACATCCTCTCACATGGCTGGTTAGGTCTGAGTGGTCCAATTTGGTACCAATATACTTTTTGATATTATTATATTCTTTTCTGAAACCACGCATCTGTTACTTCAGAAAAATAGGGATGCTACATATGAGAGATCATATTCCCATAGACAAAGAGAGCTAGCATCCCTGTATTACATCAATTTGTAATAATTCAACATCCTCTAGTTGCAATGGGTGTTGAGTGGACCATTCATTATGAGAGCTAGATTCTTGTGAACCACTACTCATGAAACATGGGTCAATGAATTTGACTCGTAAAACTACACGGTTGAAAACGGTTGAATCTTGATAGCGATATCACTATGGAAAATGCCTCCTTATCAATCAAACTGTAGGAATACATGTTGTAGGAATACAAGTTACAGTATTGTAAATCCAATGGTATCCCAACTGGAAAAGCATTGCATAAAAAGTAGTAACCCTACGAGTTGTAAGTGTTGCGGAACTATCACCAACCCTCACTACATAATCTAAAAGAATAAGAAGTTACATACTTTAAGGATAGTGGAATTAACGACTAATGAAGTAGTGAGGAAGTAACCAAGGGGAAGGCTGGGATGCCTAAATTTACAAGGGTATTAAACTTTAAATTAACTAGATTTTAGAATGCTCGCTAGCTACAAGAAAAATTATTTACTGAGGAATTGATGTGCTTTAACTTATTCTGAAATCAAATGCATACATAGAATGCAATCCTCATTTCAGTGATGAGATGTATTGAGAATATATATAATGATACAAGCACAGCATGAATGATGAGTGGAATAGTAGATGAATTTGTTTAAACACTGACAAGCTTCATAGCCTAAGCAAGGATCCATAAAAATCCTTACCTGTAATTTATGCACGCTGTGCCAGTCATGCTTTATCAAAGTTTCTGCCCTTTACAGTCTCACCATAGCATTATCAACACCAAAAAATGTTGCAATTGTGGCCCTTTCTATGATGGGTTCTGTTAAAATTTATAAAATAAAATAAAATAAAGATTATACACAAATTTAGTTTTCATTTTAAGGAGAAAAATTAACAAAATTGAAAAAGAAATGATGGTAAGACAAAATAATTTAATGTCTCTGTGATATACATTTTACTTCAAAAATAAAATTACAATAGTGGGCCTACAAAAAAATACCTTGGAAAGCGACATTTACTTCAACTGCAAAATTTCTCCAACACCAGCGGTAAAAGGAATGGACGATTAATAGCCATTGCCTTAATATGAAAGGGTTTGCATTGCAATAGGCATCTCGTGGTGATGTAGCTTGAAACTGGTAGAACTAATTGGTTGAAGGTTCGGCCCTTCTTGGTTAGAAGAAATAACCGAACGCCACTGGTGAAAGCAATAAAGGGTTAGCAGCCATTGAATAATAGTGATAGGGTTTAAATTAAAATAGTGCATGAAGCATAAAAATAGAAATTACCTTCACTCTTCTAGTGTTTCCTTACTCTCCTACTGTTGTAACCAGCCATTGCCATTTCATTCTCAAGAAGTCCATTTGAAAAAGCAATGGAAATAGGAAAATAGGGAATACACACAGACACAAGCTACTTTAACTTGCTTGCGGCTGATTGTCTTGAGGAGTTTGACATTGGAGAGGGAGGAGAGACCAAGGCCTTTGGCCATGAGCAGGTTCGCCAGACTGTGTTGCTCCTCCCTGTTCAACTATGTCGCTCCTCTTGTTTTGTTTTCTTTAGAGGGAAAAAGAAAAATGCATCTCAATTGAGGGAGGGAAAATGAATAAGAGAGGGAAATAAAAAATTTATTTTAGAAAAAGTATTTTTTTACTGTCTTAATTTAGGATAATTAAAAAATTAAGAAATACAATGTAAACATAAACTAGCAATTGCACCTTAGTGTGCAATGGGTAGGGGGAAGAAGTGTGGAAGTCAATTAAGATAAATGTTGATCTATTTTTGTACTATATAAAATTATAATAATTATTAATTATAAATTTTAATTATTTTATATAATTAATAGTTTTATTTAAAATATAATATATAATATTAAGTATAATTAATATATTTAACTTATATCTAATATATTTAAAATAACATAAATAAATAAAAAATTTAGTTAAAAAATTTAATTTTTTTTAATTATATATTAAATATAAGTTAAATTGTTAAAAAATAATTATTTTTATTTTGCAAAAGTTAAAATATTAAAAAATATTTATTTTGCAAAAATCGTTATCTAAAAAATGAACCAAACCTTGCCACTTGTTCATTATAGCCATGGAAAATTTAAAACTCAATAAATAGTATAATCAAATAATATAACTCACTTATACCAATTAAACTTTAATCCATATATATATATATATATGACAAAATACTTGTTTTCATTCACGAAGTTAGGCTAGGCTTATGCTATAAATATTAATAATGACAACTCATTTCAGTCTCTTTCCATTTAAGAGGAATCAATCTAAAAGGACCATACCTATAACATTCCCTTCAAAATATGGTGGAGAGAGTATTCATGGTGATGGATAGGAATAAATAAATTAAAAAAAACAAAAGCAAACCCTAATCGTTATGAAGTGGAGGTGTTTACTAAGGCGACAACATAAAGTTTAATTTTGATAAATATACTCGAAAACCCTCATTGAAACCTTATTTTCAGGTTATAGCTCACCAAATTGGAGAAGTGAATGGTCAATACCAGCAAGGAAGCATTTGGAGGAGCGGCGAGGAAAGAAGCAAAAAAATGGCAGAAAACAATCGAAAAAATTTGCGAAAAATGATGAACGGCTGAAATTCGTTTAATGGCTCGTAGATTGATACCAACCATTGATCAACAAAATTAGCTTTGTCTTCTTCAAATAGGATACACCTTTGGCGTAAATATATTTAAGACAAAATTAATATTTTTCTTAAATTAATGTTTTAAATCCTCCCTTTATATAGTAGTGACACATGGATGTAGGAATGATTATCATTTAGTAGTGAAATGTTACAATTTTTTATAAAATATGTGAAGGATTTAAGACTGCACCGAGAGGCAATGTCTTCCATGCAATAGGTATTTTTGGTGCACCAAGCAATCTAGGTGGCCAAATGGCATGCTTAGGTAGGGGTCCCACGAGGGGGGCTTAAGCTCTATGGATTATGATCAAATTTGAAAGAAAAATGAATATAGGAGTAATAGTCATTTTTATTTGTCTGATATTAGTCATTTATTTAGTCATTTATTTATTCATTTAGTTGTGATTTTACTGATGACCAAATTAGTCACTTATAAAATGACCAAATTAGTCATTTATTTTCCAAATACTACTAGT
>VDFB02306260.1:0-20154 GCA_007258455.2 Sequoia sempervirens | reverse complement strand
ATTGATTCTGGTGGAGTTTTTTCCCAAAAGGGTTTCTTCACGTATATGTTGTGTCACTTCTATCTTCTTGTCTAATTCTTCTACAATCTTCTATCTCTTTCTACAATTGGTAAAATTGATCTAAACAAATTAATCATACACAAAGAATTGTGGCAAAGAACACTTAAGTAGATCTACAGTCTCATATTTTTACAAGTTTTAAGCTACAATATTATCTCAATTTTCAACACCAAATTAGGTCCAAAATGGGGGTTCAAAATGTGTACTTCAAAATAGGTCCAATGGAGTTCTAGCTTTCAAAACCAATATTGGGGTGCCAAGACTTGGTATTAGAACAAGGGCAACAAGGCATGCTCCAAAAGGGTACTTAGGGAGTGCCAAAAATGAGTTCCAACAGTGAGTGCCAAAAGTGTTCTAGGGGTACACCAGGTGTTCCATAAGTGCATCAAAGTTTAGGACAAGGTCTAGAATAGGGTCAAGATAGGATTCCAAAATATGGAACTAGGCTCACTAGTGTGCACATTAGGTTCAAAATGGAACAAGTGTGGGGATATCATGATGTTTGAAGGAAGTGAGATTCTTGTAGTCCAAATATTTTTATCATTACCTAAGGTTAAATGTTTTAGGATTGGAGTAAAGTCTACAACATTGTAGAGGAGTTGGACTTGGAATTCCCAAGAGGGGGACCTGGGTCTTAGAGTGGGTAAGTCACCCTAAAGCTTGACTGAGGGATTGGGGTGCACCAAGGGGAGAAGTGGTACAATTCTAAATAGATTTGGAGTCTTGAGGTTTTGGAAGGCATGTGAGGATCTATAGCTAGGGGCAAGGTCAAAGAGAAATATCACAACTTGAAGAGTGTGTGCAAACCTAGGGGTGGGAATTTGTAATTGGAAAATCTAGAATTGAACTAGCGTAGTGATAAAAAAAGAGTTAAAATTGAATGTATACTAGGTTAAGGGCCATTTGCAATCAATAAAGCTATTTGTTTACCCCACTCTAGTGTTGCACTATTTTGTGTATATATATTGGTGTTGCATTGCATTGTGTATATAATTTGCATTGCATTGTTGGTTCTGCTATGCATTGGTGTGGGTAAGTTTTGGAGCTTAGGCCTACTAAGGTGTAGTATGGTGCTCTTGGGCGCACTTGATTCTCATGGATAAGTGATGCAGGAGCATCCATGGCATTTGGCAATCCTGTATCAAACAAAAAAAGATTTAATTTTTGTTGAGAATTTTTGAATTTTTTGTGTGAGTCAGTTTTGGTTTGAAATTCATGTTAATAGGTGGCAAATGAATTATCTTTGATTAAAAATAAAATTGTTAAATTTTTCCTTGCACATTGACAAGTTGGCTTTTGGGGTGAAAAAGCAAGAAAATAAATTTTAATTGCAAATTGCAAATTATTCCAAAAGGTTATTGAAGTGCTGGATTTTTGAAATTGGGGAGTTACAAAACTTTATCATGATCCCTAAAAAGTAGGGACTGGAGAAGTGGGCTCCCAAGACTGATTTTTGTCTTCTTTCCTTTTCGAGAGTCAAAAGAGGAGGGAAAGAAAAATGAAAAATCCTATCTTTGTGAGGTTGTCATAAGTGGGATTTAAATGAGTTTTAATTATCTTTTTTAAGTCATATTTTTCAGCTACAGGAGATGGCGTACCTGGTTGAGTAAGGAAAAAATTAGACATATTAAATAAATCCCTTGACAGAGTGGTGGAGAATCAGAAATTTATGAAACAATGAAAGAGTTTCGAAGTGGATTTTTGAAGGTAGAGGAGAGGGGGGTGTAGCTTTCTCTAGAGAAAAAAATTAGGGTGTTTGTTGTAGGTTTAGACTGATTTACAACAGTCCATGAAGGTTTTAGAACAACAAAGTTGAAGATACAAAAGTTGCATGTGGTGTTTTAGTGTTGGGAGATGAATTTTGTTTGCAAAATCTCACATAGCTGAGCATGGTTTTGTATCTGAATGATTTTCCTTGCATATTTAATGCCTGTTAGAAGCTTATTTATTACATATCAGTCCTTTGATGAAATAAAAATCTCGTAATCAGATTTTTTTTAATGGAGAAAATCAGTGGTTTCCTATGCAAGCAATTTTCTCTGTGTTAATTTACAATTTCGCTATTTTGTTTGAGCATTTGTTGTGATAATTTAGAGAGGTTTTTGTGAGTTTAAATCCCTCTCTACATTAGTGGTATTAGATCAGGTTATTCTGAGTCTATAAACAGAGCGCCGAAGAGAGGCAGTTTGCAACAAGACCTATGAGTGATAGGTGAAGATTAAAATGCCTCCAAGAGTTGCCAATCGTGGTAGAGGTAGAGGCAGAGGAGGAGGAAGAGATCCTCCAAGAGATGATTTTAGAGCTCTAAGAAGGAAAGTTGATTTTTTGCAGGAAGAGATTCATAGAAGAGATGTGTGTAGAGAAGATGATAGTGAAGATGATGTTGAAGATGAAGTTGAAGAGGAATTTGAAGAGGAAGGACAGGAACCAATGGACCCTAGAGAAATCAGATTGTTGAGAGTTATTGCACAAATTGGAAAAAGGCCTAAGATGGAGGTTTCAAACTTTATTGGAAGCTTGAATCCAGAAGAGTTGATAAATTAGATTAATGACATGGAGGAATTCTTTGAGTTTGAAGAGATTGAAGACCCTCATAGGATGAGGTTTGCAAAAACAAAATGAAAAGGGCATGCTAGCATTTGGTGGAAGTAAATGCAACTTGAAAGAGGAAGAAGAGGAAATGAAAAGATGTTCAAATGGGATAGATTGGTAGAGAAGATGAAGAGAAAATTCATTCTAGTAGATTATGAGTTGGAGCTGCTCAAAAAGATGCAAAATTTGAGACAAGGAATGAGAAATGTGAAGGAGTACAAAGAAGAATTCCATAATATTTTGATTGGAACTAGACATTCTAAAGAAAAAAGGGAAAAGGTAACTCATTACATTAATGGGTTAAAGCTCAGCATACAAGAGGTGTTGGCATTAGTGAGAATATACACCATTGAGGATGCATACCAATTTGCATTAAAAGTAAATTTGATAATAAGCAAAGAGGAAAGAGTAAAACTAATGTGCAGGAAAATGGGGATAGAAATCGGATTGAAGATACTAAGGGCAGCAAGGATGAAAGAGGTGAGAGTTCAAATTAGTCCCATGATCAAAATTTTAGAGGAAGAGGAAGATCGGGTGGAGGATTTGGAAGAGGAAATTACAAAATAACTTGTTTTAGATGTGGGGAAGAAAGTCATAGGGCATATGATTGTCCTCAAGAAGAGGAAAGACCAAGAAGAAGAATTGAAAATCAAAATAGAGCAACAAAGATAAATGGAAAGGCGCTTACATCGTGAGATGGAAGTACTTTTTCAAAGAAGAGTCACCGATGAATGAAGTGTGAACCTGATTTAACCTACACAAACACAACAAACAGTAATATTAGATCAAATGCAAGATTAGAATCATGATTCCTCAAGAAATTCATTTGAAGGTAAAAGAAGAGGAATGAAGTTAAGAACACAACAAACTTGAAGCAAGAATATCAAATCCTATTCTAAAACCATGCAAACTCTTAATCTCTTGAGGGAGTTGGTGCCAATTTGATGTGAAAATTGGCCCTTTCCCAACTCCAATGGTGTGATGAAGATGCTTGATGAAGGATTGATGCTTGTAGTGATGACTTCAATGGAGCTCCATGTTGAAAATCTGCAAAAAGCCTAACTATGCTTAGATGAAATTGATGATAAGTTGCTATGGATTTGAATATAATAACTTTGCATGAATTGTGGATGATGAAAATTAAGGATGAACTCTTCATTTATAGATGGGATTGATTAGAGAAGAGGCAAAAGGGATGAATGTGGGACTAATCTTCAACAAATGAGAAGAAGCCACATGTCATCATGTGAATGGTTGAGGAATGAGCACATTTTGAAGAATGTGCAAAGAGGGGGGATATTAAAATTAAAAATATGGCTTGAAGGATGAGTTGAAAGGTGAAGAAAATGCACATGGCTCAAGAAAAGTACATGTAAGAGATTTTAAATGCTTTGTTGAAAGGGACAAGTCCTTTTTGGGGGAGATTTCAAATTTGAGGAATATTCCCACTTGGATGCCTTTTTGAATGAAAATGAATAATTTATAAATCAATTAATTAGTTACACAAATGACCACCGGATGCAAAATCTAGAGGATTTGTGGTTAAGACAAGATTAATCAAGTTTAATTAATTTAAATGATGTTGGATTCAGTTTGACCATTTTGACAGATTTTAGAAGTTTAAATAATTCAAAATGAGAAGAGAATGATTTAGACCTAGTTAAATAAATATTATTTATTTATTTAACCAAAGGAAGTGATGTTAGATTAAATTAGATAAATGTTTGATTTATTTAATTTAATTAGATGAACTTTAGAGATTTAATCAAATAATATGGATTATTTAATTAAATAAAGATAGGAAGATGAAATGACCTAGCTAATTACACATAGACAATGATTTAAATAAATAAAGGGATTTATTTAATTAAAAGGAGAATTATGATGACTTTAATCAAATAATTCTATTTGATTAAATGTTTAGATAGAGAGATAATTCAGGATGAGGTGATGTTAGTAGATTAGGATTGGGTATGTACATTTTACATGTCTGGAAGGGAAAAGAACCAGATCAAAGGAAGAGATTGTTCAAAACAAGATGTAAGTATGAAGGTAAAAATTTTAATGTTATAATTGATGGTGGTAGTACTGAAAATCTTGTTTATGAGGAAATAGTAAATAAGTTGCATTTGGAAAGAAGACACCTGCATCCATACAGGATTGCATTTTTCTTATAAGATTTTAGATATAGAAGTAAGAGGACTCATGTCTAGATGTGATCCATATTTTTTTTATAATTTTTTCCAAGTAAATAATTAATTATGAATTTTTATTACAACTTTAAAAATATAAAAGCTTCATTATGTTATTGACCTTAACTTGGTCAAAACTTCATGAAATTTAATTGAATTTTTTAATCTTATGGTATGTGATACCGTTTAAAGCTATAGATGTTTTCCAATCAACCTATCAATCGAGAACTTTAGTCATAATTCAAATAGAAAATGAATAATAATTATTTATTAAATCAAAGTAAAGTATAATAATTTATATTGGTGGAAATTTGAGAATCTCCTTTAAAATCCTTTTTGTTTCATCAATTTTGGGTAAAGAAAATTCATCAGCCACATACCCATCCTTGCCACTTTTGGCCCATCATGATCCTACACATACCCATGGAAGTGATTATCATGATGAAGTTTTATGTGATATAATGTCTGTGAATGTTTGTCACTTGTTATTGGGAAGGCCTTGGTAGTTTGATAGGTGTGTAATACATGATGGGTATGCCAATACATACTCCTTGATGAAGGATGGAATCAAACACAAGTTGAAGCCCTTGAGTACAAAAGAAGGAAAGTTATGTAATAAAACTAGAAATCGTTTGGTTAATGGAGTTAAACAATTAGTAAAAGAGGATGAGGATGAAGATCATGATTTTCTAATGCAAGTTTCAATATTGTTAATTGCATTCAAAAGGGGTAGAGTGAAAGTTTCAGTGGAGAAAGAAGAGGTAAAATCTGATTTTTGTGAAAATGTTGTTGCTGATTTATGTGAGCATGATGAGATTAGTGTAGAAGAAGAGTTTGCAGCAATGGGTACATTGTTGAATGAAGGTAGTATAGTTGTAAGTTAGGAAGAAGGTGACAAAGTGGATGTTGATTTGTGTGGCGAGCTCCCGTTTGCATTAGTTGATGATTTCTCATGTGATAAAGAGACTTGTATGGATGAAATTTTATTGCAGGGTGAAAGGGAAGAATATTTTGATAGTGCTAATGACATTAAAATGGATACAAAGGAGAGGGTTGAAAAGGAGGATTATTTTGATTGTGTTACTAACATTGAATTTGCAGCTGAAAATTACTTTTTAGGAGATAAAGGAAAGGGGGAACACATGGAACAAGCAACGATTAAAAATGAATTGATTTTTGCAGTAATAACAAGGGGAAAGGTAATGCATGAGTTTCCTTATTTTATTGATGAAGAGAAAATTGATGATTATTGTTTTCCAACATTTCATAGTGCAGATTGGTGGGAAATGGAATTTGTGAAAAGATGAAGGAAGAGAGGAGGAATGAAAGATGGAAGAGACATCAAGTTACAGGGACAAGTGAGAAAGAAGGTTCAGTTGAATAATGCTACAAGATAGAATCAGAATGAGCATCGGATCTAAGAATGTTTATGATTCACACTCATGAAACATTTCTTTTCTACCACATGGGTGTCTGATGCAGGAGCATCCATGACATTTGACAATCCTATGTCAACCAAAAAAAGATTTAATTTTTATTGAGAATTTTTGAATTTTTGGTGTGATTAAATTTTGGTTTGAAATTCATGTTAATATGTGGAAAATGAATTATCTTTGATTAAATAAACTTATTAGATTTTTCCTTGCAAGTTGACAAGTTGGCTTGGGGGGTGAAAAATCAAGAAAAACAATTTAAATTTTAATTGCAAATTATTCCAAAAGGTTATTGAGGTGTTGTATTTTTGAAATTGGGGAGTTACAACACTTTATCATGATCCCTAAAAAGTAGGGACTGGAGAAGTGGGCGCCCAAGACTGATTTTTGTCTTCTTTCCTTTTCAGGAGTCAAAAGAGGAGGGAAAGAAAACTAAAAAAGCCTATCTTTGTGAGGTTGATGTAAGTGGGTTTTTAATTATCTTTTTGAAGTCAGATTTTGAAGCTACAAGAGATGGCATACCTAGTTGAGGAAGGAAAAAATTAGACATATGAAATAAATCCCTTGACAGAGTGGTGGAGAATCAAAAAATTGTGAAACAATGAAAGAGTTTTGAAGTGGATTTTTGAAGGGAGAGGAGAGGGGGCCGTAGATTTTTATGGAGAAAAAAATTGGGCTATTTTTTGTAGGTTTGGACTGATTTATAACAGTCCATGAAGGTTTAGAACAACAGAGTTGAAGATACAAAAGTTGCAGGTGGTGTTTTAGTACTAGGAGATGAATTTTGTTTGCAAAAGCTCACATAGTTGGGAATAGTATTGTATTTGAATGTTTTTCCTTACATATTTGATGCTTGTAAGAAGCTTATTTGCTACATACCAGTCCTTTGATGAATGAAAACTCTTGTAATCATATTTCTTTTAATGGAGAAAATCGGTGGTTTCTTGTGCAAGCAATTTTCTGTGTGTTAATTTATAATTTCTTTATTCTTTTGAGCATTTTTTGTGAGAATTTAGAGAGGAATTTGTGAGTTTAAATCCCTCTCTACATTGATAAGTGAAGAAAATATTTTTGGTGCCACATGTTAAAAACAAATCAATAATATTTCTATAGGAATCAAAAAAGTTTAGATGGAATTTTCCAATCATCATCTTAGGTAGTTGTTTAAAAGAAATAAATAGCCATTTTCTTAGCAAAAAAAAAAAAGATAGTTCAATCCATAAAATACAAGGCACATGAACAAAGTGATGAATTCACAACAAGGTCATAATAACATAACAACAACAATGGAATTACAACATAAATTTGAAGGATGTGGTATACAAAACATATTGCTTTTAGATGGACAAAAATATAATTTAGTTTTATGAAAGTGTTATGCAAATAATTGATCTAAGTATCTACATTACAAATGGCTATCCAACCCTATCTAGGAGAAAATTTTATATGAAATATTTACAATTAACATTAATTATTAAATGTAGAGGTCACAATGAACAAATTGGTTATTGTTTAACAATTTGAACAATAAATTATTTAAATCTAGTGTAAATGTTTTATGGATTTGGAATCTATGTAATATAGATATTGTGGGTGAAACGTAATTTTTGTATTATTCATATATAATTTGTGCAATCCCTATAAATTTTTGTTGGAGGAAATCTCCATGTAAAACAAAAATCAATGTTGTCTTCCTGCCTATGCAACTTGTAAATTAGGTTGTGGCGTTAGGAAAGTTGGGTGACTTTATTGCAATATATGTAGTGGACACAACCTATTCAACAACTTTTTCAAGAAACACTAAGTGTAGCATGTCTTGAAACAAGTTTCATAGGGAGGCAAATGGATATTATTTGCCTTAAGTGTGCCAGTTACTTGCAAGTGAAATTTAGTTGCTATGTATACTATAAAGTAGTAAAATAATGTAATGTGTTATGTGATATACCTATAAAATTAGAATAATGAATTTTTTGGTTCTTTCTTGGATGTTGCATCTAGCAAGAGTTTACAAATATGCTTTTGTGCATTAATCATTCAACTCTTTCAAAAAGGTAGATTGTGTTGTGTGTATGACGTTTGTGCTTTTGGGCCACTTCTAACAACATTTTTAAAAAGTAGGAGGGGCATATTTTTTGTTTAAATATATAAATTGTAAACTTGCACACAATTTTGTTTTGCTATTTAGGATAACAACCCACAAAAATAATTGTTAATGAATAATGTAAGTATGGTTAGTAGAGATGAGTATGAAAAAAATATGTAAATGGTAAGAGAAGTATAGTAGCCATGAACTTCACATCATAGGTCTACACCTTTTGCAATTTGGATAGACCCAACTGCACCTTTTCCAAATGGATTGCAAAAACTCACAAGTGAATAACTTGCATGTTTTTGAGTATTTTCAAACATTCCAAAAGGTGACTTATGCTATTTTTCAATGTTCTTTCCATCCATGATGGAATTTTAACCATTTAGAATATTGGATATTGGATTTGAGCTTTCTGAGGAATTGACCAAGTGTCTGCATGTGAACAACTATATCTCATTTTAAAAAATTATGTTAATTCATAATTCAACTTTTTCTTTGAATGAAAATTCATTCCTCACATTTATCCATCAATTAAAATAGATAATCCATTATTATCCTCTTGACATCACTTTAAAATGGAAAACTTCTATTTTTCAGTTGAGTTGACCACACAACCACTTCAGTTAACTAAGGTGTTTGATCTCATCCTTACCTCCTAGTAGCTTTCCTTTAAAACCTCTATAAATTTAATCATTCCTTTATCATTTTCATCAATCACACTAATGCAAATCTATTTTTTATGAATCTACCACCAATGAAAATTGAAGTGTTATGTTGAAATGCATGAAAAGATGGAAAAAGAGCAAGAAAGAAAATTCTATATCACTTTTTTCTATTTCCTTTTTTCCTACTACTCCTAATTCTTCCCTAAACTCTCATAAAGTATTTAAAAATTCACTCCTCCATGACATTTCAACTCACCTTTTTTTCTTTTTCTTTTTAGTGCCTAATCTATGGTGTTTACACTTGCTTATTTTAAGACCATTTTTTCCTCCCTTTTCTTTTAGTTTCCTCTCTTATATTCACTAAGTATTACTCACTTCAATCAACTATTTTTATCTTTTCCAAGCAACGGTGTCATAATGGCCCCTTTCTAGCTCATTTTCAATCATCAAGATCATGAGCTCCTTGTACTAATAATAAAACAATAATAAATGAAGCATGATCATAATTTTTTTTTATTAAAAATAAGAACATTAAAAAATATTCTTGATAAACTAAATTGGAATTATCATATGAATTTATTACTAGCATGGCTTACTCAAGTTCAATGAAGAATGTTCCTATCAACTTTCAACACAATGTTATGTATACAAGTTGTAGCATTTTTCTTGTTTACTACTTTTCTTTATTAGTTTGAAAGTTCAACCTTTAAAACACTTAATATGATTCTAGATCTTAAAGAATAATAGATTTTGTATGATAAGGATAGATGTATCCAAAATATTATTTTAATCTAATAAATCTAGCTTCTCACACATGATAGTAAATACATCAAACATTAAAAAAATTCTTAGGTCCAAATAAAAAGACCTTTTATTCATATCTAGGTAGATCTAAAACTCTTTTATATACATTTTGATAAAACTTTTAGAATCCAATACTCTCTCAACATGTAGAAGATTGAAATCTAGATGAGAGATGGTGAATACAATTGATTTGAAGTGCATCATCTATATTAAAATTTATATTTTATTCTATTTATGTTTTGAAAATTAATACAATTTTGTTAAAAAAAAAAAAAATCCAATATCAATATCTACTATTTACACATATTTCTATAAATTTATCCAACACATTCTAATATATTCACCCCAACTACACATTATCATATCTATCCATGAACATATCACCATACATCTATTATCCATTTTGATTTGAATATTTTCAATGTCTTAATTATTACATCTATTACATTCCCAACAATAACCAATAAGATAAAGAGTTTACACAATTCAACATTATGATTTATATTTTATTTAGTTAACCTAGGCTATTAATTTATGCCTCTATGTTTGCATTCAAGCTTATGGAAAATGTCACTTTCCTATCAAGCATAGAGATCTAAAGGAAAAATAGTCCATTATAAAATAAGTCAATATCATCAGATCTGCTCTTTCACATAATAGAGGACAATAATCACAATGAAGTGGGTGGGGGCACATGACCTTGAAGAGCCAATCTGGTAAGCCCCTCTGTAAAGTAATAATCTTTGAATATAAGAGCTCTGTTAGAATGACCTATGCTATAATGAGATGTTCCATTGAGAAGGATTGCAGGAATCTAAAGATGGCTCTCCTGTCTACTCTATATTTGATAAACTCCTTCAAAATATCATTTACTCTTAAGCTGTCAAGATTCACATAATATCATTAGAATATTAGGTGAACACCTCTACTAAGCATAATGATTATCAAGACATGCATAACATTAATCCATATGCTGATAATTGAAAGGTTCCTAATCACCTCATTACAAAATTTACACCGACGAAGTTTATACTATTAATTAAAGATAGCTTATATATGATAATGTTCTAATATTAATTTCTCTTAGTAACTTAGGGAGAATAGGTTAATACAAAGCTCGAGATTTATTTGTTGAACTAGAAGGTTTAACTTTCTCACATGAATAAAAGAGATTGACTAACTTATTCATACCCGAGAATAGAAACCTAGAGATCAAAATAATCCAAATAATTTAAACCATCTATCTCCCTAAATCATTCATTCATAGAATTGAATAACATAAACCAAAATAATAAAGCATAAAATTCTGAATTCATTTTATTCTCTACTATCTTTGAGCAACAAGCTTATGTGTCCCACACATAACAATGTTGTTTTGGATCTGCATTTGACAAGGAAAAACAAACCATCTAATCAAAACTTTAAGAATATGAAGCTTTAGGTTTTTGAAATCTAGATCTACTACCATAAATGTGGCATTGAGTCTTGCTTTAGCTTCAACTTCTTCTATGTTTTCTACCCATCGAGGATGAGGATAATCAAGGGCATGATTTTAGATCTTGAAGCTACAATCACTTGGGCATGAAGAAAGTTTTATGCAGATTGAATTTAATGCTTTATCCAGGTCATTAAGGATATTATTTTCTGACAGACGTAGTTGCAACTACCCTAGTAGACATGCATGCAAAATGTGGAAGTGCAAACAAAGCATCAAGACTATTTAATAAGTTGCTTCCATGAAAACTTTGAACCAAGGTAGAGACATCCAACAAGCATGATGTAAAATAGATTTTTGCAAGAATTTTTTGTTTGGAAAAGCTCAGGTATAATTTTTGTAAAGTATGGATGCCCAATAAAGTGCAGAAATATTTGGAAAAATTCATTAAACAAATATGATTCCAGCGATGGAAAAATATAGAAGTAAAAGTGGTCACAAATTTTTTTGTTGAAGAGGATCTAGAAACTTTCACGCAAATGATATAGGCAAATGCAAAACTATTTTTTTTAACCTTTGCTGCTGCTTTAGCCGAAATGGGAGCTTTATAACATATTAGGAAAAAAATTGGAACTACCATGAAACATGAACTCATGGAATGCAAGCAATATATTTCATCGATAAGTCATTAGAAACTTAGAAGTACATGCAGTCTCAGGAGTAAACCCAAAATTCCACAACCATTTCGAAGATCATGTATTTCTGTAATTAGGAGTGATTGGCAGGTGAAAACACTAAATTTTTTTTTTTTTTTTGCCTATGGTCATATCATTCATTAATCTATAATCACATAAATTTATAATCATTCATCACTCTTTATTTATTATCACATCACATCTTTTATTATCATTTAAATAATAATAATTTTTTTTTCATTTATTTGTTTGATTAAATTTTTTATTATTTAATTAAATGAGATTGTCATGATGCAAGAAACAAAAATGAGTGCTGATCAAATGGTAAAATTTAATAGATCAATAGGAAGTTGGGATATGGAATTTGAAGAGGCTAATGGATCCTCGGGTGGGTTGGCATTTATGTGGAATCCAAGAAGAGTTGATTTTATCAAGCTGGAAGGTAGTACCAATTGGATTGGTGGAACAATAAGAAGTCTAAACTCTAACTTGGAATTCTCTATTTTAAATGTTTATGGTCCAATCCCCACAAAGAAGAAACTGGAAGTATGGGAAGAGATCAGCAGCAGATTTAGGATTTGGGCAAAAAAGAATTACATTATTGGAGGAGACTTTAATGCCATTGTTCATCTTTCGGAGAAAAGTGGAGGGTTACAAAGAGAATCTCAACCTCAGACAGACTTCAAAAACTGGGTGCTAAAAGAAAATCTCTTAGAAATTGAATTGGAGAATGGAACCTTCACATGGAACAACAGAAGAATGGGATTTAGTAACATAGCTGAAAAATTAGATAGGTTCTTTTATAAAGGAGATTTAACCACCTTCCCATTTGATTTCAAAGCTACCATTTCTCCAACATTAGGATCAGATCATTTTCCTATTCAGCTAGAAATTCTAGGAGAAATCAAACCGTTGCTATGCCCATTCAAATTTGAGAATATGTGGATGAAAGATGAAGAGTTTGTGAAATGAATTGAACAATGGTGGAAGGAATGTCATGTTGAAGGGTCTAAACTTTTTTGCTTTATGACCAAATTGAAGAAAATTAAAAAAAACCTTCTTTGCTGGAACAAAGATCACTTCAAAAACATTTTTTATTCAAAAAGCTCAATAGAGCAAAACATTAAAGACCTCAATGAACAAGTCATCCAACAAGGCATGAACTCAGAGATGTTTTGCAGGGAAAAGGAGCTTTTAAGGGATTATGAAGACATTTTGGCCAAATAAGAGATTTTTTGGAGGCAGAAATCAAGAGAGATTTGGTTGGAAGAAGGGGATAAGAACACAAAGTTCTTCCATAACAGTACAAAACAAAGGAGAAGCACTAATAGAATCCACAAAATCAATGATGTTAATGGGAAAACCTTAGATGATCAATCTGAGATCCAAAAAGAGATAATTCAATTTTATTCAAATCTTTTTAACAATCATGAAGGCTCACATCTTGCAGGTCAACCTTGAGAGTTGCTAGAAGTTATCCCTAGGCTGATTTCAAAGGAAGATAATTAGATGTTAATGGCAAAATTTATGGAGGAAGAGATACTGAAAGCACTAAATCAGCTTCATCCAGACAAGGCCCCAGGCCCAAATGGATTCCCAGCAGGTTTTTTCCAGAAGTGTTGGCCAATTTTGGGCTCAGAAATGACTGAAGCATTAGAAACAACAAGATCATCAGGAAGATTTTTGAGAGAAATCAACAACACTTTCATTGTTTTAATTCCTAAGAAAGATAAAGCACTATATCTAGATGAATTTAGACCAATATCACTTTGCAACACAATATATAAGGTACTGACAAAGACTCTTGCAAACAGATTGAAAATGACATTGCCAAAAATTATAGGAGAAGAACAGACAGGCTTTGTTCTGAGAAGATCCATCTTTGATGGAGTGATAATTGCTCAAGAAGCAATTCATTCTATTCAAAAAAATAAGCAGCCAAGTATGATCATAAAACTAGACATCAAAAAGGCATATGATAAAGTAGACTGGAGATTTTTATTCAAATGCATGGAAGGGTTTGGGTTTTGCAAATCATGGATAAACTTGTTATTTTACTGCATTTCTACCCCAAAATTCTCTATCTTGATCAATGGGAATCCATGTGGTTTTTTTGAAAGTTCAAAAGGTATCAGACAAGGAGACCCACTCTCTCCCTTCCTTTTCATCATCATGGCTGAAGCTCTTGGTAGGAAGTTATGCAGCCTTCAAAGATCTAGTTCTATTAGAGGTGTGGAGGTGACATCTTTGGTTTAGCCAATCACACATCAACAGTTTGCAGATGATACAATTCTCTTTGGGAAAGGTTGTAGAGGAGAGGCCTTACAGATGAAAAGGCTGCTATCAATATATGCTAAGGCCTCAGGACAAGTAGTCAATAAAGAGAAGTCACAGATTTTATTTTTTCATGTCAAAACAAGAGTCCAAAATCAAATACTAAGTTTATTAGGATTTAAGGAAGGTAGACTTCCATGCACTTACTTAGGGATTCCAGTTGATAAATCCTTGAGATCTTCCTCAGCTTGGAAACCAATTGGGGAAAAGATTGATAGGAGAATGGAGTCATGGAAATCAAAGTGGTTATCATGGGTAGGGTGAATTATAATGTTGAAAGCAACTATATCAGCCATTCCCATTTATCTAATGTCTTGCATTTCAATGCCAAGTGGAGTGTACTTGGCCCTAATGAAGAAGTTGAGGAAATTATTTTGGCAAGGCACAGACACAAAAAAGAAGTTTGCTCTGATTGCATGGGATAAGGTCTGCAACCCAATTGAGCTTGGAGGCATGGGTATCAAAAATCAGTTATGGTAGAATAAGGCTCTTGGGGCTAAGCTATTTTGGAAAATACACAAGGAACCACACCTCAAATGGGTCAGGATCATTAGAAGCAAATACCTCACTAACTTAAATAGTGAAGAGGCATTAAGAGTCACAAATTTTCCTAGGGGATCTCGTATTTGGAACTTTATTGCTAAATCTAGTGATATTATTCTTAATCATATATCATGGAATGTACATGATGGGAAGAAAGCACTATTTTGGAATGACTCATGGGGAGGTTACCCTATTATTAGTAATTTGATGGACACAGACAGAATTAGCCAAATTTGTTCAGAAAAATGGGGTATTCATGTAAGTGACTACATTATTTTATCAGACAATAACCAAGCTTGCAAATGGGAGTGGAAACAATTTGAAGACCTTGGCATTCCATTGGTGGAGATTAATAACCTTAGACAAGTATTAAATGACAGATTTATTTTGTTTAAGCAGGGAGGGGACAAGCTTATCTAGAATGGATCAAAATCAGGCTGGTATAATGTGAGGGATGGCTATAAAATAGCATCTGGGCAGCAAGGAAGAACCAAAACCCAGTTACCTATTCAATTATGCTGGAACAAAGCGTGCATGCCAAAGGTTGGTATCTTCACATGGGCAGCTTTACAAGGTAGAATTTTGACAACAGATTGGTTTAAAAGAATTAGATATCAGGGCCCTTCAAGATGCTCACTATGTTACAATAGTGAGGAAAATGTCAACCATTTGCTTCTAACATGCCCCTTTTCCCTTGAATGTTGGCAGTGGCTTTGTACTAAACTTGGTTGGATAATAGCATTGCCAAATGATATATTCACACTATTCAAATCTTGGCCAATTCTTTTTAGGGACAGCTTGTGTGGAAATTTTTGGATCATTTCTCCTTCAATTTTGTTATGGGAACTATGGAAGGAGAGAAATAGGAGAGTATTCCAAGGGAAATCCATGGAGATAGAAATGCTTATGATTAAGATTGAAGTTGTCATTGTGGAAACAATGAACTCAAGAATTCATGCCCAAAGCAAATAAACAAAATCTTATACAGGCTGGGATGGCAGTATGTTCAAGAACTGGTTTGGTTTAAAAACTCCTCAAGTTATTGGGAAAGGGTGTCAAGTCAGCAAACAAAACAGAGCAAATTGTAAATGGAGACCTCCAAATATTGGATGGTTCAAATTGAATTTTGATGGAGCATCCAGAGGGAATCCAGGTCCATCAGGAGCAGGTGGTGTGATTCACTCTTGGCAGGGAAAAACTATTGCAAGATATTCAAAACCATTGGAGATTGATACAAACAACATGGTAGAATTTAAAGCTCTAGTATTAGGGCTATCCCTTTGCATAGAATTGAAATTGGCAAAGGTTGAAATTGAAGGGGATTTGACTTTTGTGGTAAATGCGATAAGAGCTAAGAAAGTGTTGAGCTGGAAACTACAATCTTTACTAGATTCAGCAATAAACCTGATGGATAAGTTTGAAAATGTAACGATTAACCATATTTATAGAGAAGGCAATACAATGGCAGATGCATTGGCAAATATGGGAGCTGATGGGACGACACTTAAACAGATAACTCCATGAGGAGCAAGGATTTTTGTGGTTAAGGCTTCTAAGATCATCTGTGAGGAAGAGGAGTGTGACAGTTATGTTTCTAAGAGTGGAGAGTCAAGTAAGAAGGCAGCGAAGGAAACAATGGCTTCTACAAACACCATTTGCAAAGAGATCCACATTGCAGTATTGGTTTCACTCTATATGTATTATTTCAATAAAAAATGTATTGCTCACGTGGTGCCCTCATCTGGCTTTATAATGGTGACCACGTTCTAGACTTCTTCAAAAAGTATTTCACTTTTAGATGGACTGATGCATCAATATCTTACTAATCTTTAATACTTGTTTTATAGTAATCTTCTGTAGAATATTCTACTTGTTTTACATGTAGTTTGCAGTCAGGGAGTGCTATGAGGATGCCACAGAAAGATAGTCAAAGTGTGCTAGAAGGATGTCGCAAAAAGATAGTCAGAGAGTGCTGGAAGGTTGCCAGAGAAATAGTTAGTTGGTGCTGGAAGGTTGGTGCAGAAAGTCAGTCAGTTCCATGATTTTCTTGACTCACAATGGCTGCTTTACAAATGCCTTCCCTGTTGCCATCTTGCGGTTTCAAATGGTCCATGGTCCCTGTATACAATGTTAGTTGATTATTCCCAGCATCGTAATGCTTTCTCCGTTACATGATGGCTTCAATGGTCAATGGCGAGGTAGAGGATGAGGTGATGCACCATCATCACACAAGTAGGTCACTTGTTGTGATCCAACATTAACTATACTTGTGCCGCTCCTCCTCTTCTTCTTTTCAGGATCCATGCTTGCTTAGTTGATTTTGCAGGTTGAAGATAGCTTGGTCACACTTCAAATGAAATTGAGGCTTAAAGAATTCTCATTTGTGGAGTTACTAAGAGCAGGAGAAGTTTAAGTTATGATTCTGTTTGTTTTATCTTCTGTTGAGGCTTCAAGTCTTGTAAACTCTTATACTTTTAATTTTAATACAACCTTCTCGGCTTCGGCCCCTTATTTATCAAAAAAAAAAATTATGTTTTTTTGTCTTGTTAGTTAACTTCTTTATCAATTGTATATCGTTGGACCACTCAACATAGGGTTAAGGTGTGCCTCACAAGGTAAAAAAGAATCTTGTTCTTGAGAACCCTTTAGTTGTTTTGGAAAGTGGATGTACTTTACACTCCAGCCCTGCCTCTCTTATGAGGCCTCTAGAGAAACTTGAGTTCAAACCTACATGATTTTTACTTCTAGCTCTGGTCTTTAGCTTTTTTTGGTGTTGCTACTCTCTTAGATTGGTACCTGGTTATGCTTCTCCTTTGGGTTTGTTGGTCTTTTTCTTTGTGGTTGTGTTTAGTTTTTCAGTTGTGTCATTTTTTGTGAGACCCCTCTCTTATGTCCCAGTGGTTGTTCTATAATTTTGGTTTGCACTCTTCTCAATTTTAATAGCATAAGGTTTCCATGGTCTATGATAATCAAGAACTAGTTATTTCTAGATTGAAACTATGTAAAAAAAATTATATCAACGTTTCAGATCATACTCCATTATCCATCACCAGGATTATGGATCATGGAGTATGATCTGAAACGTTGATATAATTTTTTTTACACAGTTTCAATCCAAAAATAACTAGCACTCTTCCCAATTTATCTTAATAAAAACTATGCATCATTTTAGAAACTTCTCTTCATTCATAAGTCAACTCTGTGTTCGAATGAAAACTCATTTCTCACATTTATCCATCAATTAAATTAGATAATTCATTATTATCCTCTCATCACTTCAAAATGACAAATTTCTATTTTTTAATTGAGTTGACTCCACAACCACTTCAGTTAACTTACATGGTTGATCTTGTCCTTATCTCCTAATAGATTTTTCCCTAGAAATTCTATAAATTCAGTCATTCCTTTATCATTTTTATCAATCACACTAATGTAAATAAATTTTGTCCAAATCCATCATCAATCAAAATCAAAGTGTTATGTTGAAATGCATGGATAGATAAAAAATGCAAGAAAATGTTATATCTCTTTTCTCTATTTCCTTTATTTCATACTCCTATTCATCCTTCCCTAGACTCTCATAAAATATTTAAAAGACCACTCCTCAATGACATTTCAATTCACTCTCTCTTTTTTTTAAAATATTTTTAGTACCTAATCTATGGTGTTTCCACTCGCTTATTTTATGGCATTTTTTGTCCTCCCTTTTCTTTTAGCTGCCTCTTATATATTCACAAAGTTTTACTCACTTCAATTGGCTATTTTTATCTTTTTTTCTAAGCAATGGTGTCATAATGGCTCCTTTGTAACTCTTCTTCACCCATCAAGATTATGACCTCCTTAGACTAATAATAGAGCAATGATAAATGAAACATGATCATTAATTTTTTTCTAAAAATAAGAAAAATAAAAACTATACTTGATAAACTAAATTGACATTTCTCATATGAATTTCTTATCTACATGATTTACTCAACTTTAATGAAGAGTCTTCATATCAACATTCTAACACAATGTTACATTTTAGGTGTATTAGTTTCGTTGTCTATTACTTTTCTTCATTGATATGTAGGTTCAACCTTTAAAACACTTAAGATTATTGTAGATCTTAAATAATTATAGACTACATGTGATAAGGATAGATGTATCCCAAACACTCCTTTAATTTAATAAATCTAACTTCTCACACATGATAGTAAATACATCAAACATTAGAAAACTCTTAGATCCAAATAAAAAGACCTTATCACTTTTTTCTATTTCCTTTACTTCCTACTCATCCTTCTCTAGACTCCTAAAATATTCAAAACTTCACTCCTTGAAATTTCAATTTTCTTTTTTCTTCTTTATCTTTTTAGTGCCTAATCAATGGTGTTTCCACTTTTATTTTGATGTTTAAAGACCAAAATCATATTCAAGTTTTTGTTCCCGCTTATGGCCCTTTGATTGTCTAGATCCAATTAAGGTTTTGCAACATTGCCCATTGCATACATTGATTGTGATGCCTTTTTAGGTTCTCAACCTCCAAAAGGATACATCCACAAAATGGTCTAAATCCAAGAACCATTCTCAAATTTGATCCTCGAGTCAAATGGTTTGATCAGGACTTTTATCTTTGATTGGACCATTTTCTAAAGTTAGTGTTGCAAGTGTAAATGACTATTTGTGTTTTCAAAACCTAATCAAACATTTTAGATAAGGTCTAATATCCTATTTCAGTTCCATTCCCTGGCATAAGCAAACTATGAGCCGCTAATCATCCTCAACTTTTATCCTTGATCAAACCTTTGTTAAAAAGGTTTAGAGAACCCTTGTCTACCCATAGTTCCATTCTAAGCTATATAAAGCCAGATGTCCTCTCGAGGTTTTAAAACCTGATCAAATATTCAAATGAGAGTCTTAAGTCCATTATAAGGTCCTATTCTCACTAATTACTTAAAAGTATGTAAAACCATAAGGTTCTAGTGGAGTTAGTAAACCTATCAGGACTATTGTCACCCATGGCTTGGATATAAATCTTGTCTTAATTCAAATTCTCAAAAGGTAAAAGGAGTAATAAAATTATAGACTATTCTCTAAACTTTAGTTACTAAATGGATACTTAATAGGTTTTGTCTTCATCGCAAGTATTTTAAATGTCTAAATCTAAGTGAAAATTTAGCTAGAGAGGGAAGATAGGAAAGAAAAGAAACCTCAAGTTGACAAGCTCCCCATCACAATGAAATATAAGTTTCAGGAGTCCCTAGTGTGTCTAGATTCACCTCTAAGATAATGAAGACAACATATACAAATTTGGGGCATATCAACATGGA
>VDFB02306258.1:0-12289 GCA_007258455.2 Sequoia sempervirens | reverse complement strand
TGAACATGAGCCGATAGAAGGATTAAGGGTATAAGTGAATGGATACTGCAAAACCCTAAACCCTAATGGCAGCGGGGAATAATCAATCATAGGCTTGACCATGGAACCAGTGGGACAATAAAAATTTAGGGCTCTGCCAACATCTAATTAGGCTGACCTAATTGATGTATGCAAATATAATTGAGTATATATATGCAAGACATTTTTGAGTTGTAAGAAAATGAGAATGCATCAGTGGTAAATCAAATGTGACAGATCTCATATTGTGTTAACATGTAAATTTAGAGGCATAAGATCATAATAAGAGTAGAATAGTTGAGCGACTACTAAGTAAATCATTACTTTATGTTCAAAGCTTCAAAGGAACTAAAATTTAGCACAAGGAAGGTTTACTTTGCATTAATTCACATTTTGGTTGGTAGCCATCTTTATTTTGTATCTATATCTAGTTGTGAGCCTTATAAGAACAATGTGTCTTGGCAATGAGCCCCTGTAATATACTATATCTAGATATAATATATTGTGAGCTGATCCTCATCATGGTCTTTTCCCTTTTTAGGTTTTCCACATAAAAATCTTGGTGTTCATGTGTTATGTGAGCTTGTGGATGTTTCATTCTTTATTTCTATTAATATATTTTGGTGATTGGATAAGCTATGCTCAAAATTTTAATAGAATACTGATTCACCCCCCTCTCAGTATTCTAGGTGTTCAACACTTTGATGGTATTCATTTATATTCATTTCTCTACATCATATAACTTGTAATCTTACACTGCTTAGGCATCCATTATTTTTTGCATAAATGGGGTTCATTGTTTCAAGTCTAAAATGCATCGTAACAAAAGTAACTTGCATTGCCATTCCCTTTTTTTTCCTTTGAAAAATGATCTTTGAGTTGGAAAAAAAGGTGGTTCATGAATCTAAGTTAAGTACCACCGATGGTTTTAGAAACCACTAAAATTCCCACCCAAACTTGAAAACTTTAAAAACCTATCACTAGCGGTCTTTTGGATAAGTTCACAAACCTTAGGTACAATCGAAAATCACTAAATTAGAAGACTTAGAATACTTGGGATGTTATAAAAATCCCACAATACACTGCTCATGAGAAAATAAAGAACAAGTTAAACAAAGTGTGATAAAAGGATGAGTTAGATGAACATGGGAAATCACCACCTAAGTTAAAAAACCTAATAAAACACCGCCCGACTTATAAACTTAATCAAAAATTGGATAGGGGCATCATTTTTAATAGTGATGATTGAAATTAGGGTAATAGTATTCAATTTTATAAAGGAAAAATTTGTTCAATAACAATTTACAACTAAAAATTGAGACATTATTTACTAAATGAATAAATTTATGTGATAACAAAGTTCAATCCTCTAAAACATCGAGCTTTTCTAAAACAAACTTATTAGGATGTTTAGCTAAATGGGTTATGTTGTTAACTAAGTTTGATCTTAAATTTGTCTCTCAAAAGGAAATCAAAGGACAAGCCTTAATTGACCATTTAGTTGATGCTCCTTCTCCATTAATGTTACCTAATATGGACTCATTCCTTGATCAAAATGTGTTAACTGTCAAACAAGAGACACGAGAATTTTAATTTGATGGTTCAAAGTGTCAAACTAGCTCTGAAGCAGGGGTTATAATAATTCCACTTCTAGGAAACCATATCCCTTTATCTTACTATCTAAAATTCCTATGTACAAATAACACTGTAGAGTATGAAGCCTTAATTGAAGGATTATGTGCAACCTTATCCTTAGGTGTTCAACACATTTCCATATTTGGTGATTCTCAACTCGTCATTAAACAAATAAATGAATCATATCAAGTAAAACATGACAAACTAGTTCAATATAAAAACCTCATGATGACATAATTGGAATGCTTTGAATCGTATACCATTGAAAATATACCTTGAAAGAATAATTGACATGAAGATGCAATGTAAAGTGTTGCTTCCCTCATATCTCCTGATGATCCTTCTATGGATTTTATGTCTATTGTCCATACGATTGTTAAACCATAAATAGATAAAAAAAAGTGAAAGAAGTGTTAGTGATTAATATTGAAGCCTCTCCTGAATGGTACAAAAAAATATTCAATTACTTAAAAGAAGGGTACCTTTCTTGAACCAACCACTAAGAACACTAGAGCTCACATTCAAAAACTTGCTACTTGATATGTCATACTAGCAGATGTTTTATATAGATGATCCTTTGATGGTATTTTACTTAGATGCCTTAAACAATCGAAAATACCTATAGCCCTTGAGGAAGCTCATGCTGGTGCTTGTCTGGTAAATTTTGGAGGAGGATCATTAGTTCAAAAATTAATCTACATGGGATATTATTGGAGACATATGGAACAAGATTGTTCCGAGCATGTTAAGAAATGTCACAAATATCAAGAACATAACAATTTGATCCATGCTCTTGCTTCCAAACTTTATGCCCAATTTCCTATTTGGCCATTTTCTATGTGGCGTTTGGATCTCATTGAAAATATTACTCCTCACTCTTCTTTTGGACACACTTTCATATTTACCGCAATAGATTATTTCATGAAATGGGTAGAAGCCATCTCTCTTCACTCCACAATAGCTGATGCAATTTGTCATTTCATATTGGAACACATTATTGTTCACTTTGGCCTTCCTTCCACATTATTTTAAGACAATGGATCCCCATTTAAGAATAATGATGTGAATAATTTTTTAGAAACGTTCCAAATTCAACACCATTTCTCAATACCGTACTACCCACAATATAATGGTCAAGCCAAATCAACTAATAAAAATATCAAACAAATCTTGAGAAAAACAATAAGCAAACACAATAATGACTGGCACACTCAGTTATATTATGTGTTGTGGGCTTATCACACCAGTATTCACACAGCTATAGGAAACACACCTTATAACCTTGTTTATGGAGTTGATGCAATAATGCCTTTAGAGTTAGAAATTCCTTCACTAAGGATTTCTCTTAGAGGGCTTATTGATGACACTACATATAAAGAAAAACAATTACAATAACTTGAAATTATTGATGAACAACACATTAATGCTATTGAACATCTTCAAGCCTATTCCAAAAGGATGCAATGTCGTTACTATTGGGTGAAAATTATGTAATCCCTTTTACTAGATTAAAAAACCTGATTTCAACCATAGCTGTGTGAGATACAATCTCTCCTCTCAAAAAGGGGAGGCACACTTCCTACTGATTATTGAAACTAAGTAAAACTAATTAAGTATTCACAATAATGTACACTATGATTAAGAGATGGGGCTATGTCACATTCATAATTCTCTCTTTTTTCAGAGAATATGTTTTACAATGCTTCACGGTTTTGAGTTCCTGATTTGATAAAAAATCAAACTAAAAACAAAGCAGTAATTTTGATATTCTTATCTTGTCAAAGCAAAGACTAAGAACACCAACATAATAATGATAAATGATAAAACAAGAAAACTCACAAAGGCACAAAGTCGTTTCATAGCTTTCACCAATGAATCCTTTGAGATATGTAACCAGTGTTGTATTAGAAGAACAAAGTCTTCTAGATACTCCATGATAGATCCACGAACAACATGAATAAAGACAAGCACAAAGTATTATAGAGAATTCACCAACAACATTCAATCAATATCATAAATTTGAATAAAAGAGTGTAATAGAAAGTTTACACAGATTTACACAACTTTAGATCTTAATCACTAATCATTGCTAATCTCAATCAAATCCAAAAGATAATTGATTGCAACAAAAAGTCTGGTATGCAACTTTCTTCTTTACTGATCAAAATAGATTGACAAAGATGAACAAAAAGTTTCATGTTTTTGCTTCTCAAAATGGGCAACACTTCGTTGCAAAAGATAAAAGATAACTATTACAAAAGAATCCCCTCATATTTATTAAAGAGAGGGAAGAGTAAATCTAGGAAAAGTAGATGAGTGAATATAGGAAAGTTAGGCGAGAAAATCTAGAAAAATCTCACCTAACAAGTCGACTTATTCAAAATTGTTGTCCACCTTTTTAGGAAAACATCTCTATTTTTACATGTAATTACATCTTGGAAAATGACATTTAAAATGTCAAGAACTATTTACAAAATGCATAAATGAAAGCATAAAACTATCTAATACTAGAGATAAAAATAAGTCTTCATGGTTCCTTGCATTGAGCATGGAAGTATTCATATCTCTTCTTTGTCTCCAACATGAATGCCTCATCTTGACCAACTATATAATCCACAATGGTGTGAACTTTGGTGATTGATCTTCTAGCAGATGAGTGAATCTTCTTGCATCTGTCAAGATGCATCTTGAGATTATCAATAGAAAGCCGTATGTCACAAATTGCATGCATGGAGGTCTTTGAAAAGTTTGCATCCTCCGCTTTCTTCATGACGACTTCCTTGTAGATCTATGAAAGTTCACTGGTCAGGAGGAAAATATGATCTTCATCAAGGAGCTTACCTGATAACTCCTTACTTCCATTTTCTAGGATAACACGATGTCCTTTGATATCTTCTTGTACTTGGTGGATATCTTCAATTAGAGAATTGATCACTTGAATGCGGTGCTTGAGAGATTCTCTTACCTCCACTTAATTCTCTTTGTCACAAATTACCCCAACTTCCACCAACTTACTCAACTTTGTCTCTTTAATCTATGACCAAAATGAGAGATATTTTTCCATTTCTTTTTTCTCTTGGGAAAGTATGATTTCTTCATTATCGAGCACTGATTTTAGCTTGGATATCTGAATGGCCTTCTCATCTACAATAGTTATAACCTATGAACCATGTTATATCATTTCATCAATGAAATCATGCAATACCTTACCCTTGGAGGAAAAATTCTCTTCCTTTTGTACTGCTACTTCCTCAACACTTACCATAGCCATAGGATGTACATTTCTTGAAGAGCCTACAAGGTTCCTCAAAAAAATTGCATAACGCTCAAATTTCTCCTTGTACATATTCCTGGCTTGTTCCATCTTGTCAATCCTTCCTGCTAATGCATCTAGGACCACTTGTGCATCTACCTTTGCACTTGCATTTTTCACTTCACCAAGCTGGACTCTTGTGACAGTGTAGTCCTCCATGTTTACATCTACTTCTTCCTGTGGCGGTAGACCAATTTCTACAAACTTATGACTAGTTTTGTTAACATGAAGCCTTGAATGAACTTGTGCCTTTTTATTCCCCTTGGCTTTTGGAGGAGCTATCTCTTCAAGATCAAGCTCATCTAGGGAAATCATTTGTTTCTTTTTCATCGATACTTGAGAGATCAACCAAAGGGGAAGGGAGGAAGTATATGCTTCTTGACTCACCATCAACTCTTGTGTTGCAACCACTTATATAGAAATTATTGGTATGGTAACAATCGGGGTAGTATATATCATGATTGCTCTAGTGGAATACAAACCAAGTTGAATCTACAAAGACTCATTCATAAATCTATCAAATTTAGCTTCAGAAGAAACATCAAAAGATGGAAATGACAAACTTGGGATGGATGAGGGAGAGCTTGACAAGACATCAATAGTTTGTAAGTTTGAAACTATAGGAGGAGTGGCAAGGATGGTTGATACTATAGGGGGAATAGAAACGTCCACTGCATGTATGGTAGATGTGGGAGGAGGTGAAGTAGGAAGACGAGGTGGAGGAGTGTTAGGATTGGGAGATGTATGAGGAACATTTAAAGTAATAGGCAATGACATTAGGGAAAGATCTTCAATAACATTCTCATGTGGAGATAGAGGTTGTTCATCGTCATTCCCAAGTTCCTCCTCATTACCTTCTTTTTCTCCTTCCTTTTCAGAATCTTCCTCTTCTGCAGACTGTTCTTCTTCTACAGACCCTTCTTCTTCTACAGATTCTTCACTTTCATTTCCTTCTTCTTCTTCGGATGTGTGTTCCTCAAAAGCAAGCTCTTTTCCTTCCACATGTGTAGGTTTAGATTCTGTCGCCTCTTGTTCTTCAATAGCCTATGTAACTTTCTTACCAATGGTAGACTTGATTCTAGGACCTCTTTGGGAAGAAGAGGGAGTAGCCACTTGTTTTTTCTTTGAGTGGAGTTCCAGTTGTTGACTATTTTTTTCTCTTGGTGCTTCTCCTTTTGATTTGGTCTTGAAAGCTTTCATTTGGAAACCATGTTTATGTAACCATTCTCTTGTGTTGTACAAGATGGGAGCAAGCATTTCCTTGATAGAGATACTTTCCTTTTTAGACTATTATATTGGAGGTAAAAGCCTCCTAGCAATCTCATCTTCTTCATAAGAAAAGTTTAGGATTTCACCAAGATCTTGGAAATCCTCTGGTAGATCAGCTATACCAAGCTCTTTGATTTTCTCTATTGTTAGCCTGAAAAAATCCATTATGGGGATGTCTTCTTCATCTCTACAGTCTACCCATATGTCTTCAAAGTGGTAGAAATGTTGGCGATCCTTCTTCAATTTCCTCTTCACATCTCTATAGTCAAATTCAAATCTATATTTGTATGTTCTTACTTCCATGATTTGAATTTCTGCATAGACTAACTTTTCCTTTTGTACACTGTGAATGGTATACCTACCAATTGTTACTGGAAAATTGAAACCTAGTTTGTGAATTCTCATGCATTACTTGTGGACTGAGATTAATTGTATGCACAGCTCCATGAGTATCCACTTACCTGAGGGATGTCTGGGCAACATGTATGGACACCCAGTATAGAAACCCACTCTCATATAGGTAAAAGTTGGAAATTGCAAAAAGGTACACCCAACTTTAGTAACCACTTTGTATGCCTCATCTGATACTCTCTTCTTTTTCAGAGTTGGTTCAGAACTGAGCAATAGGGGTGCAAAGAAGGCATCTATGACCCTCCTTAAATGATGAATACTTTCTTTTAATTTCAACTGATAAAAATAATCACACACAGTTACAAAATGTCTCTTTCCCTTTGTAAACAACCCTAGAAATTTCCTCATTACTGTGGCAACATTCACCAAATAAGAAGACATGTAGAACTATAGAGTAGTTGGCACATTTATCAATTGCTCATGAATTTCATCATTGATTTGTTTCCCCCAATCAATATGAGATTTCTTTCTTTTGACGATCTAGATGTATTCATAGATCCAATCCTAAAAAATGAGATGAATTAGGCAAGCCTTTCACCCTGCTCAGGAGAGTAATCATATTCCTGACATCCTCTTTAAAATCACTTCGAGGAAGCCCCTTTGGCCATCTTGAGATAGTAGGCCTAGGTGTTTTCAACCATTGGTTGTTAATCAAATTTTTAGACTTAGTTGGATCCTAATCATAAACCTCCTATGCTTGTAGAATTGAAATCTTTGTATATTGATCCATGTGTGGAACCCGGAAAAAAATACCAAAAAATTTAGGGTCTAGTCTCATCATTACTTGTCCTAAGGAATCTATTACACTTTTGTTCTCTTAGATGTAGTGGGATGCAACTTAGAGAACAAATTGTATCATGAGCAGAAGTCGGGAATGTAGATACCAGGTGCAAGTTTTTGTGGAAAATAGCTCTTGAGTTGTCTTCTAAGGGCTTCTTCTTAGTTCTTTTTACAAAATCCTCAAGGTCCTCATGACCAACTTTGGTGTCTTTAATTTCATCCACCTTCAAGATCACCACAGTAGGCGAAAAGACACCCTGATATTTGTATTTCATTTTTCCCTCTTTCTTAGAAGATGACAGAGGCTTCTCTGTTATCATCTAGAAACAACAAGATCAAGGGATATCACCTTCTTGGATCACCTGATGAGATCTTGAGAGGAACTGTAAGATTAGTGAATCAACAAATTTTAAAAGAAAATGTAGCATTGGGAAGCGTGAGGCAAGCAGGAAACTTAGAGCAAGTGTGAGTGAGCTATTTTGCATGGAAAGCCAAGCATTGGTCAAGAAAATGGGGTTCAGAGTGCAAGCAGAGTGATTTCAAAGTGTTGGAAGAAAAAACTAATTTTTGTGTAGGAGCGGTGAAAATCACCTCTCCTACATCTTGAGATGTTGATTTTACATGTAGGGGCACTAATTTTTCAGGGCTCCTACATGTGTTCTGCACTTGATATGTTGTGAATTGCAGGGCGATAAAAATCAGCACCAGTGCATTTGGGGGGAGATCATTTTTATGCTTGAGTGCTGAAAATCAACGCTTGAGCATATCCTTCATGTTTCAGAGTACATTGAGATTGCACAAGCAAAATTTCTCACCACTTTAACATTGAAGTTAGGAGGCACTCCATGTAGGAGTGGTGATTTTCACTGCTCCTACATTTGGAGTTGGTTAAAATCACTAGAGTGTAACAACGAACAAAAACATTGCTTCGACAGTTGGAGGAAAGGTAGACTCGGTGTTCGAGTGGTGATTTTCACTGTTCGAAAAATTGGAAGAGGGATGATAACCTTCAAAATATTGAAAATTTTGACATATAGATGCTTAAAACTAAACAAAAATCACTGCTTCTATAGTATGTGAAGGGCTTGATGATAAACGGTCGAAGGTTATAAAAAATGGCGACAAGTGAAAATGTGACAAGAACAAAAACTAGGGCACATGAAAGAAAAACATGCATGGCGATAAAGAAAACCCAGGGCATGATTTGCAAGTGGAAGGAGAATTCCAAACATGAAAAGATCAAACCCTAGACAAAGGGAAACACAAAGGCGAGTTTGAAATTGAATCTATAGAGCTTTAAAACCAAAATGGAAAGGACCCAACGAAGAGTAAGGAGCAACAACATACCTTTTAGAAAACTTGCAAAGCTTAGTTTGAAAGCTTGAAAGATCTTCAAATGTGAGTCATAGGAGGTTGAATGGGGATCAACACGATGAGGAAAGGCAAAGAAATAGATTAGAATGAAGAAGATTAACCAAATAAGACTCATTAAGTCACTTTAGAAAAGATCATAAATGCAGCTTAAGTTGCATTAATGTGGCAAACTTAATGGAAAAATAGATGCATGAGTGGTGAAAATCACCACTTGTGCATGTGGTAGACTTGACTTGAACAAAAAGTGCACAAGTAGTGATTTTCACAACTTGTGCATCCTTTAGACTTGACCAAGGGAAAAAATGCACTAGCATTGAAAATCAGCGCTTGTGCATCTCGAAGTTGGTGGAAAAATGTAGGAGTGCTGATTTTCAGTACTCCAACACTTGGAGTTGAAATTTGACTAAGGATCATGTAGGGGTGCTGATTTTCAGTGCTTTGACATGAATTACTATTTGATTAACTCCCAAAGGTTGAGAGTTAACAAGGATACTCATTTCAAAGCTCTTTGAAAGATGGAAGGGGGGAACACTCAAACAAATTTTTTGAGGTTTTGGACCATGCATCGAGGTGAATTGAAATTTTCCTCATTTTGCATGCTTGAAGTACACAAAACTATGAAACAAACAAATTTCGTAGGGGGTTATCCCGTGTATCTGGCGTAGCTGGATTCGAGGATAACAGCTGGCTCCAACTGGGGAGCTTCCTTTATTCATTCTTAGAAATGATTGAAGTTAGAAGAAATTTAGAATCAAGTGCCTTTATCCATCCATTGGGCATAGAGTCAGGTGATTAAAAGAAACAGACTTAAAACAAAGATACACAAGGACTGAAATAAAAATATTTACATTTGAACGCCTGTCACCTTACTATGTAAAGTGTTTTAGATGTTTCCCACTGTGAGGAAGAGATAATGACATTCCATCCTCATATGCCAATAGGAAACTGCTTTCACCATGCAACTAATGAACTTTGAATGGTCTTATCCATAGTGAATCAAACTTCTCGTGTATACCCTTTGGTTCTCTTCGCTTGTCCCATAAGAGAACAAGATTGACAATTTGAAAATCACAAGACTTGGCCTACTTTTAAAAAATCTTAACATGTTATTGATGCTTTTTGATATGGTTAGCCACTTGAAATCGTTTCTCTTCCAATTCAAAGAGATACATTATCCGCTTATCGACTGAATTATCAAAAGTATCATCCTCAATGGCCTTAGCCAATTTGAGGGCTGGAAGTTCTAAGGTTATGGGAATTTTTGTGTTCAACCCATACAAGAGTTGGAAAGGAGACATGCCAATCACCTACTTTGGAGTTATTCTGCTTGCCCACAAAGCTTTGTGCCACAAACATTGATTTTCATCCACAAGCTTGCGGGTTATGGTCACCAAGTTTTTATTGCTTGATTCGGCCTGACCATTACCTTATGGGTAATAGTCATATGAATGAGACAATCTTATGCCATGTTCAAAATAGAACTTAGTTATCTCACTTGATGAGAAGGTGGAAGCTTTGTCAGCAACAATTTTGTTCGGCACACCGAACCTGGAAATGATATTTTCTTTCAAGAAATTGCATACAACTCCAAAAGTAGCATGCTTATCTAGAATTGCCTCCACCCACTTGGTGAAGTAGTTAGTTATAGTTAGGACATAGGTGTTCCCCACACTTGAAGGTGGATTTATTGCACCAATGAAATCAATTCCCCACTGCTAAAAGGGCTGTACAATAACAACTAGTTTTAAAGGAAAAGTTGTCAACTTTGGCTTACCTACGAACTATTGACATAGTTTGCATTTACACACCCAAGAGTACACATCCTAAAAGAGTGGAGGCCAGTAGTGCTTTTCTCTTAGGATCTTGTGAGTGTTAACTGGCACTAAAAAGTGTCCTCCACATGCTAAGTCATGATATGACTTCAACAATCTTTCCTATTGTTCTTTATCAACACATCGTAAGAAAGTTTGACCCAATACACTTTTGTACAAACCATGTCCCACAAGACAAATTTTGCTGAATTTATTTTGATGGGAATTTTCTCCTTTGGAGTCAAATGATCAGGACATTCCCCATAAGTGAGAAAATGAGAAATGTTAGAATACCACTCATCAGTAGTACTGACGAATAACACCATTGGAATTTCATTTGGATCCGACTCCTCAGTCTCTGAAACTTCTCCATTAGGATCATTTTCAGCAATGAGATAACACAAACCTCACCCATGTATCAACTTGGTAGGCTTGATATCCATGTATCATTCTTGAATATTGGCAATCCAATTGCCTCTTTCATCCCAAACTCTTGTTGCGTTAAGATGGACTTAATGGTTGAATCTAGAACTTGGACTTTGACATGGCTATTAAGAATGTAGAATTGGAAATATTTAACAGCTTTAACCATGACGAAAGCATGTTTTTCCATTTGGGAATATTTCAATTCATAAGTTTTTAGAGGAAAACACATGAATGCTATTGGGGATTCAAAACCCTCACTATTTTCTTGCACAAGAATTGCCGAAAGTGTATGCTCAGAAGCATAACTATACATGATGAATTCCTTTGTGTAGTCTAGGAAAACTAACACTAGTGCATGGGAAATAGCCTCCTTGATATCATTGAATGTAGCTTTTCCTTTTTTCGTCCAATGAAAAGTGGTAGTACCTTTCATCATATTAACAATATGGCGAGTCTTTTCTGCAAAGTCTTGAAGGAATCTTCACAAAAAAATTACTTTGCTAAAGAAGGAATGAACAACCTTCTTGCTTGATGGTAGAGTGAGTAATTTGATACTTTTAACTCTTTCTGAGTCAATTTTGATACCTTCAGTGGACACCACGTGACCAATAATTTTACCTTCTATAACCCCCAAAATTGCATTTTTGGGGTTCAAGAAAATACCATGTTGTCAACATCTCTCTAAGATTTTCCTTAGATGGTAAAAATGTTCATGACGTTTTTTAGAAAAACCATAATATCATCAAGATACACCATAATGAACTTACCCAACACATCATGAAAATCCAAGTCCATAGCCTGTTGAAACGTGGCACTAGCATTGATTAGGCCAAAAGGCATTCTGTGATATGCAAAGGTACCCCATGGCATTGTAAAAGTTGTCTTGTGTTGATCACTTGAATTGAATTCAATCTGGTTGTAACTGAAAAAACCATCTAGCATGGAGAACATTTCAGATTTGGTCACATTTTGAAGAACTTGGTCCATTACTGGAAGAGGATAATTATCCTTGAGTGACAACTGGTTCAAATTACAAAAATCCACACAAATAGGGAATATTATTTGAGCATTCAATTTTTTTTGAACTTTCACAAGGATTGTTCTAGAAATCTTTGGGTTATATTGCCTTTGCTTTTGTTTATAAGGCAATGCTCCAATCTTAAGGGGAATGCCTTGTTGGACCCCCTTTGGTTGGAAGGAATTTGGATCTTCATATGAATATGCCAAGACATCCATATATTCTTGTAACAAC